>CAKNYM010052035.1:343168-370020 GCA_932195095.1 Andricus curvator
TTACAAGCTTCAACAGATTTTTGTTCTGCAGGTTTTTCTACAGGTTTAGGTATCTTAGAAGCTTCAACAGATTTTTGTACTGCAGGTTTTTCTACAGGCTTCGATGTTTTAGAAGTATCAGCAGACTTTAGAACAACAGATTTTTGTTCTGCAGGTTTTTCTACAGGTTTCGGTGTCCTAGAAGCTTTAACAGATTTTTGTTCTGCAAGTTTTTCTACAGGTTTCGGTGTCTCAGAAGTTTCAACTTTTACAGACTTTTCTTCATTACATTTTTCAGTAGGGTTCTCTTTCCCAACTTTCTTTTCCTCTGTATTTTTATCCACAGGATTTTCAATATGTCTCTTTTCTACTTTTTGTTCTGTAGTTT
This sequence comes from Andricus curvator, assembly GCA_932195095.1. Lineage (NCBI taxonomy): Eukaryota > Metazoa > Arthropoda > Insecta > Hymenoptera > Cynipidae > Andricus > Andricus curvator. The sequence goes on from CAKNYM010052035.1 coordinate 343,536, forward strand.
CTTCTACAGATTTCTTTTGAACTGGTTTTTTCTCAACTGCAACCGATTTTTTCTCTGTAGATTTTTCGACCGCCTTTACCTCCGGCTTCTTTTCTGGAGATTTTTCTACCGACTTATTCTCGGTTAATTTTAAAGCTTCTGGTTTTTCTGTAACTTTCACTTCTTTATTATTTTCTTCTCGCTTCGTAGTTTTTGGTACTTCAACAGTTTTATCTTCCTTAATTTCCGAAGGTTTTGTCCCTACTTCCATCTTTTCTGTAGATTTATTCTCAGCTTTCTCCACTTCTACCGACTTTTCACTCGGCTTCTCTTGCACTTCGTTGTGTTTCGCAGTCTTTGTTTTTTCTGTCAGCCTTTCTTCATCTTTTGTAGCTTCCTTAGAGTTTTCCCTCTCATATTGTTTTTCTTCGCTCGGCGTTGGTTCATCTACTTCCATTTTTTCTACATTCTCCTGTGCTTCTTTTTCTGGAATTGTCAGTTTTACCTCCAATTTGTCGGCAGCTTTAAGACCTATTTTCTTGTCTTGTTCACCTTTCGGTTCGTTATTTTTGGTCTCCTCTGCAGTTTTATCTACTTCTGCTTTTTTCTTCTCTCTTGTTTTTTCTTCTTGTTGAACAGGTTTCGATTCATCTATTTTCTCTTCTGTAGATTTTTGTTCTGCAGGTTTTTCTACTGACTTTTCTTCCTTAGATTTTTCGGCAGGATTCTCTTTCCCTACTTTCTTTTCCTCTGTATTTTTATCCACAGGACTTTCCATAGGTTTCTTTTCTACAGATTTCTTTTGAACTGGTTTTTTTTCTACTGCAACCGATTTTTGCTCTATAGATTTTTCGACCGCCTTTTCCTCCGGCTTCTTTTCTGGAGATTTTCCTACAGACTTATTCTCGGTTAATTTTTCAGCTTCTGGTTTTTCTGCAACTTTCACTTCTTTATTAATTTTTTCTTGCTTCGTAGTTTTTGGTAATTTAACAGTTTTATCTTCGCTCGGCGTTGGTTCATCCACTTCCATTTTTTCTACATTCTCCTGTGCTTCTTTTTCTTGAATTTTCAGTTTTACCTCCAATTTTTCGGCAGCTTTAAGGTCTATTTTGTTGTCTTGTTCACCTTTCGGTTCGTCATTTTTGGTCTCCTCTGCAGTTTTATCTACTTCTGCTTTTTTCTTCTCCTCTGTAGGTTTTTCTTCGTCTACTTCCATCTTTTCAGAAGTTTTATCTTCTCTTTCTTTCTCTACAGTAATTTCGTTCTCTACGGTCTTGGCTTCTGTAATCTTTGCATTTTCAGTTTTCTTTTCGTTTACAGATTCAGTGAGGTCAGTTTTGTTAACGGCTGGTTTTTCTGTTTTTGCTTGACCTTCTGTAACTTCCATCTCAGTTTCTTTTGAAACATCAGATTTTGCGGCTTCTGTAGTAATTGTTTCATTACTATCAGAAGCGTCCATCGCTTCTGTTGTATTCGGCTCAGTAATCGTGTTTGTTTGGTTCTTGAGATCTACTTTATCTATCGAATCACTATCTTTCCTTCTCAAATCGCTTGTTGATTTATTTTCAGAGTTCTCCTCAGTTTCTGATTCTTCTTCACTTTCGCATTCGTCTACCACTTCAAAGTCACCCACGTCCAGAGATTCAGATTCAAATTCATCTACATGAAACAGAAAATAATAATTGTGAAAATTAGGATCAGATAATAGTTATGTTTTGTAAACAAATATAAACATTATATTAATAAATACATTCACGTATTTTCCCGTTGCTCATTATTTATTTATTCAGTATTACTTGCATTTGTTTGTCCACAAAATATCTACTTGTTAAATTTATTTGTAATTGTAGATATTCAGGGTGTCAATTTTAAATTCCCGGGGGTATTCCGATTTTTCCCACCTGAAGTGATAAATATTAATCCAAACTTCATTGCTGATCACAAGTATGACACCACCTGTTTATCAATTATTGCCTAAGTTCTTTTAATGTTAATTACATGAGACTTAATATTTTTTATCTTATATAGGTTGAAATATATCGGAATTATCTATAAAATGAGCCAGGTTGAAATTATTTTGTCAATTTTTTCTTGAAATGTAAAAATAATATAAAATATAAACATTTTTAATATCGTTTAGATCAATCTAAACGTACATTTCTATAAAATCACACAAACTTATTACCATTATTATTGTGAAAATGCTTGCATGATGCAACATATTTAAAGTTTCACAAAAATGTTGGAAAAATTAAAATATTTTTCTAATAATTTATTTAAAATATATATACATTTGATTTTTATTATTATTTTCCTGGAGATAAAATGTCTTCAAAATTTTCCAACTTTTTTGTAGCAACTTTATAAAATATTTATTAAGGTAAATGTTCCAGTAATCATGACGGTGCCAATGATCGTGAAACTTGTTTATAATTTGAATATACTGTTACAAAATATGTTAAAAGTAACATTTAATGGTAAAACCTACTTTACTTTAAAATTTTTATTTTAACAAACATTGAAATTTGCACTATTTTGCAATATCTTCTTAAATAATTGACAAAATTTCTTCATCCTGACTTATTTTACAGAGAATGTTGATAGCTTTCAACTTACTCGAAAAAAATGTTAACTCTCATATAATTAACATGAAAAGAACTTTAATAAGCATCGAAAAACTTTGATGGTATCATATAGGATACCATAAAGTAGAAAAAAATAGATTTTGCGATAGAAGAAACAAATTTCGAAGTTTTTGCTCGTCAAATAAAATTCCCGGATTTTTCCCGGTCTGCTAAACACCCTGATATTATTTTATTAGATCTGGCCCTTTCTTTTAACACATATTTCTTAAAAACTCATCTTCAAAGCTAGTTACTAAATTCTGCCTGAAATTATTTTTAAGCATATTAGGTTTAAATTTAAAAAAAAAAGTATAAAGCTAATTACATTGTATGAGAAAACTTTTTTCTCGTGATCGCTAATATTAAAATATGTAGTGAACATAATTACAAAAATAAATTTTTGAATTTACAAAAGGAAACAGAATCAACCTCAACTACTTCATTTATTTTGTGTTCTATTTTTTGGTAAAGAAATACATAGTACTAATAATATATACTTGAATGGGTAGAATCGACTTTTGTCTTAATTGACAGAAACGCTAACCAAATGGAAAAAAAACGCTTTTTGGGAAAGATGAGTAAAAATAAGATCGTTTAAGATTAATTAAAAATAACAATTTGAAGCAAATATTATGTATATAATTAGTTCATTTTCAATGCAATATGTAGTCTTAAATTATAAATTTGATTGTTATTGAAATATGTTTCTATAGAATCATAGAAACATATTGTTCAGGACTGATCTATTTTGTTAAAAAGTAGGTTAAATGAGAAACTCAAAAATAAATTCCAAGATCCACTCATTTATTCAGTATATTATTCATTTCTATTTTATCTAGTGAAAATGTTTCAAATACGTTAGACAGTCTTAAATGGAACGATATATTCTCAAGCATACAAAAATTAAATAATGATTTAGATCAGTTTTATTTATATCGTTGAAAATTTGGTTATTTATACGAGTATATTTTCAATAAAGTAAGCATACGTGTTCTTAAAATCATAAATCTACATTTCTAAATAGAGCATTTTTGTTCACAAAATATTTTGATTTTTTAAACACTAAATTCAATCACAAATTTTTTCCGTAGAGATTTTATTTTATTAAAAATGTGTCGAAATATAATGCTTAAATAAATTAGATTCTATAAAGTCAGACAAAATAAAATTCTAAAACTTTGTATTTGATAGAAAAATACACGATTTCGTAACGAAATCGTTTTACAAACTAACTACAGAGGTACTTTCATTTTGACCTACTGCTGAGTTAAGGTCTTTTTACTTTTCAGGGTTGCTACAAAATCCGAATTTCGAAGTTCTCTGACTTTTCCCTGATCGTTCTAAATTCTTCTTTCAGATATAAAAACAACATTACACCTAGAAGATCAATAATGTAAATGCAAAAAAGGTTGTTCATACATTTATTTTTAACACTTTTAGTGACAACAGTAATACAGAATTTGATAAGGGTGGTACAGTAATTATGTTAGACATACATAAAATACATTAATTTTCAAAAAAATAGTTGAGTTTTCAATTCAGTAAGATACATTTTGACCCAAAAAGAGAAGAATAAGAATTTTCAACAAAATTAATTAATTTTTAACAAAAAAGATGTATTTCTGAGCAAAAATGGAATAGTTACATTTTCAGTTAAAAAAATTAATTTTCAACTAAAAAAAACGAATTTTCAATCAAAGAAATTAATTTTTAACTAAAATGATAGATATTCAACCACAAAAAATTAATTTTTAACCAAATAGTTGAATTTTCAAACCAAAAGATCAATTTTCTGCCAAAAAGGACAAATTTTCAAATAAAAATAATCATTTTTTAACCAAAAATAGAAAATTAAATTTTCAGATCGAGAAATGAATGTTCAACCAAAAACAAATTTAATATTCAACCATATAAAATAAAATTAATTTTTAACTAAAATGATGAATATTATTTGAGCCCGATTTTGGGACTGACAATTAAGGTTCGAATTTAGTTGAATTTTTAACCCAAAAGATATATTTTCTACAAAAAAAAGACTAATTTTCAACGAAAAATAATAAATTTTCATACAAAAATAGAATAATTAAATATATTAGATATAAATATTAAAATTAAATTTATAAACTAATTTTTTATCAAAAATAGAACAGCATTTTCAGTAAAACACGAATTCATAGCCAAGTAAAACCTATTTTTAATGAAATAGTTAAATTTTCAACCGAACAGATGAACTTTCAACCAAAAAGATTGCATTTCTATCAAAAAAGTTAAATTTTCTATGAAAAATGGAATGGTAAAATTTTCAGTCAAAGAAATAAACTTTTAATTGAAATGATGAACCATAATATAAAAAAATGAATTTTTAACCAAATAGTTGAATTTTCTACCAGAATAAAAACAGTGCAATTTTCAACCGAAGAGATGAATTTTTAACTAAAAAGATGATGTTTCAACTAATGAGATTACTTTTCTACCAAAAAAGAGGAATTTTCAACTTAAAATAGAATAGTTAAACTTTCAGTAAAAAAATGAACTTCTTTAATACCCGCGAGGGAAATTTCTATCAAAAAAGATAAATTTTTGACAAAAAATGGAATAGTGAAATCTTTAGTTAAAAGAATTAATTTTCAATGAAAAAAAAATAATTTTTAAACAAGGACATAAATTTTCGATCAAAAAGATAAATTTTCAATCAATAAGATTAATTTTCTACCAAAAAAAAATTAAATTTTAACAAAATGCATGAATTTTCAACCAGAAAGTTGATTTTTCAACCAATCAACCAAAAAAAAAATTATTTTTGAACCCAAAAAGAATGTTTTTTTAACCAAATTGTTGATTTTTCAACCGAACAGATGAATTTTTACGAAGATAAATTTTTTATCGAACAAGGAATATTCAATTTCCAATTCAAAAAATATAAGTTTCAACTAAATAGTTCAATTTTTAACAAACAAAAAAGGGGTTGTCAACTAAAATGATGATTCATCCTAAAAAAGTATTTTTAAGAAAGTAATTCCACTTTTTACTAAGTAGTTGAATTTTCAGCCTGAAAAGATGAATTTCTCAATGACAAATGTAATTTTTGATATTTCAACTAAAAAAAATTGAATTCAACCAAAAAAGACGAATTTTCAACAAAATAGTTGAATCATCAACCAAAACAAATTCCTTTTTGAACCAAACAGTTGTGATTTTAAACCAAAATAGATGAACTGTCAAGCAAAAAAAAACTTTTTATCAAATTTTTGCGCTTTTAACAAAATAATAAAATTAACTTCAACTTCAGTTTATCGAAAATCCCCTAACATTCCCTGGCCAGTTTCAAACTCCTTGACTTTCTGAAATTCCCTGACTGTAGCAACCCTGCTTTTCTATAATCTATTTCTAATATCTTATCTTTTTAATTTACTATTATAACTTATCTATGGACCGTTAGGAAATTCTATTACCAGAACGATCATGAAATCCTCTTCTGATAATGAAAGAATCAATTTTCTCACTAGCCAACGTACATAAATTTAAAACTTACATGAACAATTTTGGGCACAATTTTGAATTTGAAACATTTGCAATTGAATGATTTTTAAATAATTAATTTAATGACAAAATTTAACAGTTTCTGGTTAATAACTTTACAAATTAGGCAAACTTTAAACATGGAATAATATCAAATCAGAAGAATCAAATAATGAAAATCAATAACTGCGAACCGCTCAGGAATGGCAAATTTTAAAAAAGGTATACCGTCAAAGTTAAGTAATTTTTGCTGGAAATTATTCAAGTTTAAAATTACTTTTAGGCCTCGGACTCATTTAAGAGATCAAAAAAAGGGTAAATAGTGTCAAAACTTTTTTTTTAAATAGTGTCATAAAATTGTTCAAGTGTTAAAAATGAATTTCAATGCTTACTTAAAATTTGTTTCTTTCGTCTATAAATTATCGAAATTCCTATTTATTTATCGCAGGCGTCACAGTTTTTCCCCTTTTTCTCATTTGCCCACTTATATGCGTACTGAAGTAATAGAACCTAATAAGAAAATCCAACTATTTTTGGATGAAAATTCACTCTTCTCGGTTGGAAAGTCTACTAGTAAATTTTTCGTTAAGAATTCATCTTTTTTATTTAAAATTTTATTAATTTTATTAATAAACAGAATTATTTTGTAGAAAATTCAACAATTTTGTTAAAAAGCCATACTTCTTCGTTAAAAATTCAACTTTTTGTTGAAAAGTCGTCTTTTTGGATTGATAGTTCAACTGCTTGATTGAAATATTGTTTCTTCATTGACTAAAATTATTTTTATTGAAAATTCAACTATTTTGTTAAACATTTATCTTTTTGGTCTGCAAATGTATCTCTTTCTGTAGAAATGTCATCTTTTTATGGTTATAAATGCAAGAGTCTGGTTAAAAATTGATCTGTTTCGTTTGAAAATTAACTTTTTCGTTGAAAATCCACATTTTTTGTTTGAAAATTAAACAATTTCGTAGGAAATGTATGTATTTTGTTGAAAATTCTTATTTTTTGGAGGAAAATAATTTTTTTTATTAAAAATGCAATTGTTTAGTTAAAAATTAATCTTGTTTTAGATGAGGACTCAAGTATTTTGTTGAAAATTTGTCTTTGTTGGTTAAATCCAACTGTTTTTTGTTTCGAATTAAAATCTTTTTCATTGAAATATCAACTAATACATTTTTCGTTGAAAATTGATCTTTTTAGATTAAAAATTCAACTCCTTGGTTGAAAGTTGAACTAATTTTTTTAACCTGAAATTTAAATATTTTGTTGAAAATGCAACTGATTGGTTGTAAAATAACTTTTGGTTGAAAATTCATATTTCGGGTTGGAAGATCAACTGTTTTACAGAAAAATAGTCTTTTTGACTTGAAAATTTCACCAACTGGTATAAAATTCAACTATTTGATATAAAATAGATGCATTTGGCTTCCAATTCCTATTTTTTTGCAGAAAATCAATTTTATTGGTTAAAAAGGCAATGTATGATTGAAAATTAATCTGTTTTAATTGATGATTCAAGTATTCTGTTGAAAATTCGTCTTTTCTTAGTTATATTCAACTGTTTTTATTAAAAATTAAAATCCTATGTGGTTTAAATATCAACTATTACATTTTTTGTTGAAAATTAATATTACAAGGTTAAAAATGCAACTATTTTGTTGAGAATTCATCTGTTTGGTTTGAAAATTCATAATTTTAGTTCAAAATTCATCTCTTTGTTTGAAAACTTAAATAATTTGTTGAAAATTCTCCTTTTTTGTTTTAAAATTAATGGTTTTAACTGGAAATTTAACTATTCTATTTCTTGTTAAAAATTTATCTTTTTTAGTAGAAAATTCAACAACTTGAGAGAGAATTTATGTATTTTGTCAAAATTCGTGTTCATAGTAGAAAATTAATCCTCTTGGTTTAAAATTTAACTATTTGGTAGAAAATATATGTATTTTGTTAACAATTAGTATTTTTTGGTAGAAAATTAATTTTTTTTTATTAAAAATGTAACTGTATGCTTGAAAATTGATCTGTTTTAGTTGAGGATTCAAATAGTTTTTTGAAAATTCGTCCTTTTTGGTTGTATTCAACTGTTTTTAATTTAAAATTAAAATCTTTCTTGGTTTAAGTATCAACTATTACATTTTCTGGTGAAAATTAGTATTTTTTGGACTGAAAATTTAACAATTTTGTAAAGAATTAATCTGTTTGGCTTGAAAATTCAACAATTTGGTAAACAATTCAACTGTTTTGTTGAAAATTTATGTAATTTGTTGATAGTTCATATTTTTGGTTGAGAATTCAACTATCTGGTTGCAAATTCAGCTATTTGGTTAAAGGCTCATCTGTTTGGCTTGAAAATTCAAAATTTCGGACGGTCCCTAATCAGTCATTGATATAATCTGTAGCCAATTAGCGAGGAAGTTCAAAAATATTTTAAGAAAAAGTAAAGAAATAGTGGCATTGGCAAAAAATTGAGAGGAAATAGTGTATTTAGTGTAACTTTCTTCGAAATAATAATAAAATAGTGTCATTGTTTAAAAAAAGTGTAAAATAGTGCGAATAGTGTGTTGAGTCCTGTACTTTCGAAGCGTATAAGTTGTAGACGTTGATGGATAAAAAGAAGGATTTCTTGAAATGGAGAACAAATTCAATTTCTAAATAAAATTGCCAGGTTTTCCCCTGATAATAAATAAATTTTTACACATTATAGACTGCGGTTCAAGAAATTAGTTTCCGAATTTTTTTTTTTGAGTAAGTTTCAATGTTTTAAAACCTAAAGAAGAAGTATTGAAAATGTAGTCCAGTTAGTAATTATATAAAAAAGACCTTCAGATTGTAAATATATTTAAAAACCATGCAACATACTTTCCTTCATGCTTATTGATTAACGATTATAACAGAAAAGCTTGTTATTGATTTCCAGCCGAACAAATTCAAGCAAAACAAAAATAATTTCGAGTTTTGCCTATAAGGCTGGACGTCAAACACAAAAAAACGTTTAAAAATTAAATAAACTAAAATAAAGCAGAAAAAGTTGTTACGAAACTGAAAGAGGTTAGTAAAGAAATTCGAACCATACACATAGAAAAAATTAATGGAATATTTACACTATTATTACTTCTAACAGGCAATAAATCTCCAAGGTGACTCCCATTTATCAAAATCAACGAAGGGTTTACCTTCATGCATTATTTGACACAAAAAATAGGAAAAGAAATCTCGAATGAAAAACAGAAGTTATGTAAACTAGTCTTGAAAATTTTCGTAATCCAAAGCCCAAACCCAAAAATTAATATTGCAACTATCAACTTGGAGCACTCTGAAAGGACAAAATGTAAAACCTCATATCTGGTAAAACCCTTTTCACAAATGCCGGAACTTTCCGCGGCGTCCTAACCTCAAAATTAACTGCGTCACGATTTGAATTCGTTTAAAATTTACATAAATTTAGAAGCCTTGAGGAAATTTTGAAATACAATGAGAGAACGAAATTAATGAGCTTCGATTACAAAAGAAAGTTTTCAATACGAGGACATGAGGTTGGAGCAATATGATTGAATGACACTGTGATTAATCAGGCAATCATCAGTGACAGATGTTAATAACGTGGTTTAATAAAGAAAGTTCTGGAAAAAAACCAATTATTTATGTCTATTAGTTATATTTACCCATCATTCAAGTAATCACAAGCGAATACGGAGAAGTAAAGGAAGCAATCGGCAACCCAGTTTGTTAAACAGGAAAAATACGTCCGTCCACTCGTTTAGGGAGTCAGTTCTGTCTTCATTAGTCTGTGGTCTATTGTTTTTGTATCAATTACGAAAGTGTGTATATATACAAACTTACCGCTGTACCCAAGATAAATAACGACACATTACGACAAAAGCGGTTTTGTACTCACGGCGTGCAAATAATCATGTCATCAGTCGTCATTTTGTCAATTTCCACCACTTCCCAAGTTGGGAATCCCAACTTCCCATTCTTTCCACTTTTACACACAAAAAAACATGAGTAATTCAATATTTCCATTGGAACACAGATTCGATTCGTTGAAAGAGTGCACAGTGCCATCTACAACGCCCACGCACTCTTCCTCATCTGGCATTTATGCTTTTTGATTGGCTTATGGCTAATCGCCTAATTTAACGGCCGTTTGCCCCCCAAAATTTAAATTCCCGGAAAAGGATTGTACTCTGAATTAAAAAAAATGTCTTTTTTTTCTAAGCAATTTCAACTACGATCGACTTTGTTTCTTGTCTCGAAATTGGTTTATTGTCCAAGTTAATTTCCCGAATAAAAATAATCAAGAAAGAAAGTTTACTTAATTTGGACAAAACTAATTATTAACTTATTTCCTGATATTTCTTGTTGGCAAATTAACTTGGATAAAAATAAATTTTCGAGGCTAGAAACGAAGTCAATGGGAGTTTTGATTGGTTCATATAAGTATTTTGAACTTTGAAAATAGAAACTTTAGTTAATTATTTTTGGCAAATAATTCTTAGATATATTTTTTGATGTATTTGGTATTAGCGATTAATTATTACCAAAACAATAAAGAAATGTATCTACATTTTCTGCTCGAAATCTTCAAAAATCTACATTTTGTTTAACATTTGTTGAAATATTTACAAGTTTTCAATTATTGTTAAATCCTTTCAAAGCTTCTAAATATCTCTTAAACTTACACGAGTTTTTTTATAAAATTTTTTAAACTTGCAAAATAAAAAATTCTTGCTCTAAAATTTTTTATAGTCTCTTTGGAAATTTCAGGAAATCCTTCGAAATGTTTTAAAATCTTTTTCATTTTTTTTTTGAAATTAATTTTCTGAAACGAAAATCATTTAAAATTTTCCCATTAATCTTAAGAAAATTCTTTTATATGTTTTAAAATCTTTAAAAATCGACATTTGGCTGAAATTAAAAAAAAAATCTTCTCAAGTTTTCAATTATTTTTGAACAAATATGATTTTCAACAAAATAGTTGAATCTTCAACCAAAAAATTATTTTTCAACCAGTTGGATTTTTAACCAACAATAAGGATCAAATTTTTACCAAAGGAGGCGAATTTTCTACAAAATAGTTTAATTTTTTAACCCGGAAATATGACTTGTCAGCAAAAAAGTTAATTTAAAACCTAATAGATGAATTTTCATCGAAACAGGTGAATTTTCTATTTAAAAAAACGAATTTTCATCCAAATAGGTGATTTTTCAACTAAAATTATGAATCTTCATGTAATAGTCGATATTTCAACTAAAAAATATTTTGAATAAAATAAAGAGTTGAATTCATTATTAATTCAATTCCATTTTCTACAACAACAAAAATAAATTTTCAACCTAGAGCATTAATCTTCTACCAAAAAAAGTTTTTTTTTAATAAAATGCATGAATTTTAAAATAAAAAAGATCTATTTTCAACAAAAAATAGAATGGTTAAATATTAAATTCAAAAATTGATTTCCAATAAAAAAAAGAGATTTTTCAATAAAATAGTTACATTTTTAACCGCAAGAAATTAATTTTTAATAAATAAAAGTACAATTAAATCAGAATAGAAGAATTTTTAACAAAATAGTTGAATCATCAACCAAACCAAATTAATTTTTAACCAAACAATAAAAAGATTGCCTTAAAATCTTCCCGATTTTTTTCTCGATATTTTTAGAAATCTAATAATTTTTTAAAAATTTTCTTTAAAAAATTTAATTATTTAAATAAAAAATAATTCATAATTTTTCCAGGAATCTTAAGAAAAGTTTGTTCTTTTCTTAAAACATTCAAAATGATTAAAAAGCGTCCACATTTTTTTTCGTTATCTTCAGAAATTTACACTAATTTTACATTTTTTCAAATTTTAAATTATTTTAAAATCTTTTCAAACCCCCTAAAGCCTCTAATAACTTTTTAAAATAAATCGAAGTTTTCCTTAAATAAAAAAAATTGCGTAAATCTTCCGGATTTTTTTTTGGCAATTCTGGAAATATATTGAAATTTTTTTAAATATTCTCTTAAAAATATTTTTTTTTTAATAAAAAATCATTTAAAAATTTTCCAGAAATCTGAAGAAAATAAATTATTTTCTTGAAACCTTTCAAAATTCTCAAAAAGCTTCTAAATTTTTATTCGAAATCTTCAACAATCTCCTTTTTTGATAGATATTTTGAATCTTTTCAAGTTTTCAATTATTTTTTAATCTTTTTCACAGTTCTAAATATCTCTTGAACTTACTCGAATATTTCCTAGAATTTTGTAATCTTGCAAAATTGAAAAATCTTGCTTTAAAATCTTCTAAATCTTCTTTAAAAGATAAAAAATCATTTGTAATTTTTCCATAAATATTAAGCAAATTCTTTTATATATTTCGAAATCTTTAAAAATCGATATTTTGTTTAAAAATGGTTGAAATCTTTTCACATTTTTAATTATTTTTTAACAAAGTCAGAGTTTCATCAAAATAGTTGAATCTTCAACCAAAAAAGATTATTTTTCAACTGGTTGCATTTTTAACCAACAAAAATTAATTTTTTACCAAAAATGGTGAATATTCTAGGAAATAGTTTAATTTTTTAACCCGAAAATATGACTTTTCAACAAAAAAAGTTCATTTAAAAAAAAATAGTTGAATTTTCATCGAAACAGGTGAATTTTCTATTAAAAAAAAAACGAATTTTTAACCAAAGAGGTGATTTTTCAACTAAAATTATGAATCTTCACGAAAAAATGAATTTTTAATAAAGCATGTCAACTTTCAACCAATTACAGTTGAATTTTCAACGAAAAATGTAATAGTCGATATTTCAACTAAAATATTTTTATCTTAAATAAAAGAAGTTGAATTCATTATGAATTCAATTGCATTTTCTACCAAAAAGGAATATTTTTAAAATAATATAGACATTAATTTTGAGAAATAAAAGTAGAATTCAACCAGAAAATAAGTTCTAAGAAAATAGTTGAATCATCGACCAAAATAAATTAATTTTAAACCAAACAATAAAAAGATTGCTTTAAAATCTTCCAGATTTTTTCGACATTTTTAGAAATCTTTTGAAATTTTTTAAGATTTTCTTTAAAAATTTAATTTTTGAATAAAAAATCATTTATAATTTTCCCAGGTATCTTAAGAAAAGTTTGTTGTTTTCTTCAACCTTTTAAAATTATTAAAAAGCTTCCAATTTTTTTTCGTAATCTTCAGAAACTTCAATTCAATTTTAATTTTTTTGAACTTTTTTTAAATTTTAAATTATTTTTGAATCTTTTCAAAAATTCTAAACCTTTTAATAACCTTTTAAAAATAAATCGAAGTTTTCTTAAAATGAAAAAAATTGTCATAAATGTTCCGGATTCTTTTTTGGCAATTTCGGAAATATTTTTAGATATTCTCTTAAAATTAAATTTTTAAATTAAAAAATCATTGAAAAATTTTCCAGAAATCTGAAGACATTTTTTTTATTTTCTTGGAGCCTTTAAAAATTCTCAAGACGCTTCTGAACTTTTTGTTCGAAATCTGCAACAATCTACGTTTTGTTTTAGATTTTTAAAATCTTTTTAAGTTTTCAATTATCTTTTAATCTTTTTAAAAGTTCTAAATATCGCTTAAACTTCCTCGAATAGTTTCTAGAATTTTGTATACTTGCAAAATTGAACAATTTGGCTTTAAAATCGTCTACATGCTTATTTGAAATTTTAGGAAATAATTTTAAATGTTTTGAAAGTTCGAAATTAAAAAAAAAAATTACATTTCGTTTTAAATGCTTTAAAATCTTCTCCAGATTTAAATTATTTGCGAATCTTCTCAAAAATTCTAAAATATCTTTAGAAATAATTCAGTTTTCCTAAAAATGTATAAAACCCTGTAAAATAAAAAAAAATTTTTAACATTTTCCAGATCCTTTTTTGAAATATTTTGAAATCTTTAAATCTTAAAATAAAACCTATAAATCATTTATTATTTTCGCAGAAATCTTATTGTCGGTAATATTAAAAAATTAAATTTTTCACTTTTATCAATAATGCTTAGAAATATTTAGTAATAAATTTTATCATGAAATAAAAGCAGTTATTTGGAAATTTTCATTTAAATTAATGGTGCAACCAATCGGGTTATCGACAATTTATGTGAGATTTGAAATAAAATTGGTCTTCAATCATTCATAACTGTATAATTTAATGTTTCTAAACTTTTGATATTAAAATAATTATAAAAATAAAATAAAAAATGCAAGTCTATAAATATTAAAAAACAGAAAAAGCATTACAAGTTAGTAACTTCAAATTAAGGAGATAAAGTTAATCGATTAAAAATTGAACGATTTTAAATTTGCAGCAGGTATTTAAAAACGAAAAAAATTGTAAATTAAACACTATTAAACATGAGCGTTGAAAATTAACAATTTAAGATTCAAGCGTTCAATAGTTTACAATCTTAAATTGAAAAAATTAATTGAATCTTTTACTTTATTAATATTAAAAGAATTTCAGCAATTTTGACTTAAAGAAATGAAAAAAGGACATATAATTTCCCGTAAATTGGACAAAAAAAGACAATAAAGACTGGTAGATTACTATTTAAGACATAAATAACTTAAGTACATGAATCTTTTTTATTACCTTCTCTCATCTTCACATACTACACTTATTAAAATTATATTGTACAAATGTTAACAATCAATGAAAATTACATTTTTATCAATCATTATTCGACTTTTATTCATATTATGTATTTCAATATCTGTACATCTATCATAAAAAGAATGTACACATGTAAAATAATTTTACTCTCTTCTCAATCGCGATTTCACATTAATTCGCTGAAAATCATTTTCCAGCGTCAAATTCTTACTTGAATAAAATTTTAAACCTCCAAAAAATAACTAAACTATCTCAGATGTAAAACTTCATGAGTAAGCAAAATAGCCTCGGAGTTTTAAAGGAACTTAAAAGAAACCGGATGGATTTCGAACATAATATGTAAATCTCACTTTACTTCAAAAAGTCGAAAAGTGTGCTCCGGTGAAAAGAAGTTAATTTAAAGAACTCAGTCGTTTCTCGCAGTTTTCACAAGAATGTAATTATCATTTCATTAGAGATATCAACTCAATTTGAAAAAATAACTAGAGGCGCATTACGTTTTTCAAACTATCGTTGTGTGTTTTGTATTCCATGGACGCACTAGCTGGCAAATTCAAAACGCGCCTCAATGTGTCTCTGATTCGAGCGGTCGTTGCAACGTCAGATGCTGTTTTATTCCATACACATATTATATCTTCCTGCAAAAATGCAAAACATTTTAGAATTTCGTTTATCTTTCATAAAACTAGAATATTCAATAGTAGTCTTCCCATTTGAGAAGAAAAATAATTTAATTTTAATACAAAATAAAAATTTTGAATAAATACTTATTTTTAAACTTTAATTGTTTTTAACTTTATTTGTTTGTAAGGTTATATAAATATAATTTTTCTAAGATTCATGAGAAAAATTTTAAAAATGATTGAAGTTTTCAAATTTCAAATTACAACTTCAACAAAAAAATTAATTTTCAAATATTTCAAACTAAAAAGGGTGAATTCTGAACCAATGACGATAAAACGTTTTCCAAAAGAGATGAATTTTCAACAAAAAAAATAATTTTTAAGATAGCAGTTCAACTTTGAACAAAGTTGTTTCATTTTCAACCAAAAAAGATGAATTTTCAACGAAAAATGTAACAGTTGATATATCAACTAAAAAAGAATTTAATTTGTAATCAAAAAGAGTTGAATTCATCCAAAAGACGAATTTTCAACCAAACAGTCGAATCCTCAAACAAAGCAGATTAATTTTCAACTAACCAGTTTCATTTTTAACCAAAAAGATAAAATTTCTACTAAACGAGATGAATTTTCAAACCAAAGACAATTTTTTATCAAAAGAGTGGAATTATCAACCGAGAAATATTTCTTAGTCAAAAATTTTTTTTTAACCATATACTTTGAGGAGAAACATAATTTTGAATAAAAAATAAAAAATTTGAATAACTATTTATATTTTAAGTTTATTTGTTTTAACAAGTTTTTTTTTTACAAATTTTCAGGAAAAATTCTATTCAGTTTGAAAGATATTGGGACATGTAGAAGTCTGGAAAATATTGTATCAATTTTCAGAAATCTTTTAAAGTCTTAAAATATTTATAATCTCTCAAAAACTTCCAAAATTCTTAAATATCTTTTAAAACTAACTCGAGTTATTCCTGAAATTGCTTTAAAATCTTCTTAAATATTCTCTCAACATTAAATTTGTAAAATAAAAAATTACTTTAAATTTTCCAGGAATCTTAAGAAAAATTGTTCATTACCTTCAAACATTTATAAATTCTTAAAACCTTCCAAAATTCTTAAAAAGCCTCATCAAAAATCCACATATTGTTTAAAATTTTTTGAAATCTTCTCAAGCCTTTAATGATTTGCGAATTTTTTCATAACTTCTAAATCTTCCAAATATCTTTTCAATTGAGGCAAAGTTTTCCTAAAAATGTTTTAAATTCTGCAAAATGAAAATACTTTCTTTAAAAATTATTTTGTCAAAATAACAAATCATTTGAAGTCATTAGAAGAAAACCATTAGAAATCATTAGAAGAAAAATTGTATTCCTTTGAAACCTTTCATAATTCTTAATAAGCTTCTAAATTTTATGTTCTAAAACTTCAAAAATCTGCATTTCGTTTGAAATTTTTTGAAATCTTTTTAGGTTTATAATTATTTTCAGATCTTTTTAAAACTTCTGAATATTTCTTAAACTTAATCAATTTTTTTTTGATTTTGTAATCTTGCAAAGCTGAAAAATTGTGCTTTAAAATTTTCTACATTCTTTTCTGAAATGTTGGGAAATCGTTTGAAAACTTTTTCTTACAAATTATTTGAAATTTTCCGAGGAATCTTTTTCAAAATCAAAAATCATTTGAACTTTTCCAAGAGATCATAAGAAAAATTGTTATTCTCCTAAAACATTTCAAAATTCTTAGAAAGCTTCTTTTTTTTCGAAACCTTCAAAAATCTATGTTTAAACAAAATTTTAATCTTTACAAGCTTTAAATTATTTTTGAATCATTTTCTAATTTCCAAATATCTCTTAAACTTACTCGATTTTTTTCCAATTTTTTCGAAATGTGAGGAAACGTTGTGAAATTATTTTTAGTTTTCTCTTAGAATTCACTCATCAAAATAAAATATGATTTAAAGTTTCACCACGAATCATAGGAAAAAATGTTTATTCCTTTGGAACCCTTTAAAATACTTAATAAGATTCTAAATTTTTTGTTCGATAACTTCAAAAATCTACATTTTGTTTAACAAATTTTTTTTATCTTCTTAAGATTTCTATTATTTTCGAAACTTTTCAAAACTTCTAACAATTCTAAATGTCCTTTGAAACAATTAATTTTTCCTCAGATTTTTTAAATCCTACATAATAAAACAAATTGTATTAAAATCTTCCAGATTCTTTTTTGACATATTTTGAAATCTGATAAACTTAAAATTATTCTTTTAAAATGAAACCTAAATCATTTAAAATTACACTTCGTAAATTAAGATATTCAAAGTTTTTGCCCATAACTACATTTTTCTCATCTCTTTCAAAATGTGAAAAAGTTGTTAAATTATAGTAGGACAGCAAAATAATAAGAATACAATTATTTCCCAATATTAAAAAATTACATAAAAAATGTTCTCTTTCATCAATATAGAAAAATTTATAAATAAATTTTATCATGAAATAAAATTAGTTATTTGGAAATTTTGATATAGAAAATTTATGGTGCTGAAATTCGTAATGTTTTTTAATAGATAAACAAACTGAAAACAGCCAATAAAAGTCAGATTCACGCAGTTTCGCAACCAATCACGTTTTCGACAACAATGTGCCCAATATTTTCGAGATATTTGGTAACATCACTTTTTTTAGATAGGATTCAAAAAATTATTTCAAAGTGCAGCTACTCAAGTCTCGGAAAATCATCTCATAGGGTTTTTCTATAAACCAAAATTAAATTGGTAAATTTAAGAATTAAAAATTGAAAAAATTTATTTTTGAAACACTAAGAAAAAAATTTAATATCTTTTCATGGATCCAGTGGCTAACCTGTTTAAGTAGTATTGAATAATTTTAATATTTACCTGATACCTAATTGAAACAACGGCCCCACAAATTTCTTCGCCTACCATGAACTGTTCGCCCAACATAGCTAGGACCAAATTTTCCCAACACCGGGCAACCAAGCCTTTGCGCAATCGGACGATCCATTTTCCTCCTCTTTGATTCGCTTCATCCTGTACAATTTTTGTCCCGTTAAACATTTTTTTAACAGATTGAAGACAAAAGCGTTTTAGGAAAAAATTATTGAGCTTTGAATATTTCCAATTATTAAAATTCCAATGCCATATAATCGGCTCATTTCCAAAATTTTTGGAAACCAATTTTGGATTTAAAAAGCACTATCAAATCCCTGATAAAATTTTAAGATTTCAAGAAGTCTTTGATACTTCAGGGTGGCCACTCAAACTTCAAAAAAAAAAAAATCCAAGCTATTTCCCGGTTTTTCCGATAAAAAATTACATTTTTCTAAGTTGAATTTTAAGAGTTTATATTAATAATTATCCATCAATGATTGCTCTATTATATCAACTTTGAAAATAATTAAATATTTTAGAACTCCATGGTAAAATATATAAGGTAAATTATTGTAAAAGTAATTTCAGACTTCACAGCCAAAACTGCTCTCAAAACAGGGGAAATAGGATGATTTTTCAACAACAACAAAAGTAACTTTTTAACAAAATAGTTGAATTTTTAACAAATAATTAAATTTTCTGCCAAAAGATGAATTTGTAATCCAAATCGACCAATTTTCAACACAAAAAGACAATTGTTCAACAAAACTGTTGAAACGAAAAGAGATGAATTCTGAACCACAAATATAATAGTAGACTTTCGATTAAAAAGAATTAAGTTTCAACCAAAAAATATGAATTTTCTACTAAAAGACGAATTTTCAATCTGAAATAGACGGATTCCTGATAAAAAAAAGAGATGAATGTTCAACAAAACAGTTGAAATTTTGACAAAAAAAATTAATTTAAAAAAAAGTTGAATTTTCAATAAAAGAAATAAATTTTCAACCACATAGTAGAGTTTTTGACCAAAAGAGATTATTTCTAAACTAAGAACATAATAGCAGACTTTTCAAATAAAAATAATTAACTTTCAACCCAAAAAGATTAATTTTTAACAGAAAAAGGTGACTTTCAAACAGAAAAATCTAACTTTTTAATAAAATAGTTGAATTTGCAACAAAATAATAAAATCTTCTTCTATAAGATGAATTTTCAATCCAAAAGGATCAACTTTCAACAAAACAGTTGAATTTTCGACGAAAAAATATGAATTCTAAACGAAAAATATAATCGTGGTCTTTTCAATTAAAAAGAATTAACTGTCAACCATAAAATATTAATTTTCTACAAAAAAAAAGGTTTTTCAACAAAAGACATGAAGTTTTAACGAAATAGTTGAATTTTCAACTAAAAAAGACAAATTTTCAAACATGTATTTGAATTTTCAAATAAAAAAGACCAATTTTCAATTGGAAATGGAATAGTTAAATTTTCATTTAAAACAAAATTTCAACCAAACTGATGAATTTTCAATTAAAATGTAAATCTTAAACTGGAATAGTTGAATTTTAAATAAAAAAAGTTTAATTTTAAACAAAAAATATGAATTTTCAACTACAAAATATGAATTTTCAACTACAAATTATAATTTTTCAACCGAAAATTGAATAGTTAAAAAAATTAATGTTCAACCAAAGATATAAATTTTCAATTAATGTGACGAATCTTCAACTGAAAAAAATTATTTTTAACAAAAGAGTTTAACTTTTCACCAAGTAATTAAATTTTTATTTCAAAAAATACGAATTCTAAACAAAAAATGTAGTAGTCGATATTTTAACCAAAAAGGTTATAATTTTTAATGAAAAACAGTTGAATTGAACCAAAAAAGACGATGATTTTTTATTCACTAGAGAGACAAAATTGCAAACAAACTGTTGAATTTTCAATCAAAAAATAAATTTCCAACCAAGAAGATTAATTTTCTACCAAAAAGAACAAATTTTTAATATAATACATACATTTTCAACCAAAAAAGATCAATTTTCAGCTAAGAATAGAATAGTTAAATTTTCAGTTAAAAAAAAATTAATTTCAAACATAAAAAACCACGAATTTTCAACAAAATAGTTCAATACAGTAATATAATGCTACTTTTACAAATGAAGAATCATTTGTTATTCAATTTTATATTGCAATTGAAATAAAAATTAAGCATGCTCTCGACAAAATTCCTTGACATTTCCGGTTTTTCCATGTAAGGTAGACACCCTGTTTTAATATTTGAACGATCCATCAACATAAACTTTTAATTCTTAAATATATAGTATAAAATGAACATTCATTTTTGAACGAAACATTATCTTTAAAATCTTAAATATAAAATGATCTTTGATATTTTAACAGAGATGGTAGGTAACACTTTGCATAATTCCAAACAATTTTTTTTTTTTTTTTGAAGAGCGAGGTGACATTAATTGCAAAATCAAAACCAAATCTAAAAAATGCCCGGTTTTCAAAAAAAAATCCCGGCTTTTTTCCGGAGCTCAAAATTTCATTTCTAAGTGAGCATTAAATACAATTATTATAGTTATTATAAAGTTTGTTCTGAATTGAATACTGACCTCCCACATGGGTTTAATTCCTACTTTGAAGAGGTGAAAGTCTGTGTGTATTGATAACTCCGAAGGTCTGGCTAAGTGGCTGTAAAGACCCCAAAATTGTTCTACACTTCCGAACCTTCCTACTAATTTTAAGTTTTGGTCGTAACTTTGTACATTTGTTTGTTTCCCGGGACTCCTTCGACTGTACCATAAAGCATAGGCATACTGCAACTTATGATCGTTTGGATTTGTTTCTAGGGGTAGCTGTGAAATAAAAGTAACAAAATTGTAATTTTATAAGCTATTCCTATATTCTGAAAGAACTAAAGGTTACATTTCTCTTTATATATTTTAATATGAAAATTACTCACTAAAATATCCTTATCGGATTTCAGACTGTCTTTTAACTGAGATTCGTCATCTCCACTGTCGTCACTAGTCTTCAACCTATAAGTAATAATTACAATTAATGAAGGAATAGACTAAAAAATTAGCAAACGCCAATAATTTAAAAATCATAATTAAATCAATGTTGACAATATAAACAGTGAAAAAGAAAATAAATTTTGGGAATTTAGTTTTTAGATATATTTATATTTTTAGGGTAAATTCCTGGCCATTTACCGGTTAGTAAAAAATTTTCGTGGTCAATAAAATAAATAAATTTGAACTCGTATACAAAGTTTTTGTATTCAAACGCTCAATAATTTACACATATAAACTAGAAGCTATTAACACTTTTAAATTGAGAATTTTAAATTAAATGCAATTAAACTGCAAAATTTTAAACTTTTATAAATTGTACAGTTTCACAGATTCAGATTCAGTTCGAAGAATTTAAATCCACGTTATCATTTTCAATGCTCTAAATT
The DNA here is from genome assembly GCA_932195095.1 of Andricus curvator. Taxonomy (NCBI): domain Eukaryota; kingdom Metazoa; phylum Arthropoda; class Insecta; order Hymenoptera; family Cynipidae; genus Andricus; species Andricus curvator. Next base: position 365,289 of record CAKNYM010052035.1, read on the forward strand.
GAAAAATGAATCAATAAATTTGTAAATTTTCAAAATTATACAATTTTTAGCATTTTTAAACTAAAACGTTAAAAATTGAAAGACTACATTTTTGTAAAACAAAACACTTTTTAAATTAGAAGTTAAATTATTTTACTTTTAAGTAGTTTCACATCAATAACTGTTCGATTGTTATTGTATATACATCGAAATTTGTTTTTTGTTTTGAAACTTTTTTCAATATTCTCTTAAAATAATTTCCAATTTTTCCAGGAAAATCAAGACATTTTTTTATCATGTAAAAACCTTTCAAAATCCTTAAATAACTTCAAAATTTTATTTCAAAATCTTCAAAAATCTACAGTTTGTTAAAAAAAATTCAAATCTTTTCAAATTATTTTTGAAATTTTTTCAAAACAAATATTTTTTAACGATATTCCAATTTTTCTTTAAATGTTTAAAAAATCCTGCAAAATTAAAAAAATTGCCTTAAAATCTTCCAGATTCTTTTTTGAAAATTTTGTAATATTTTTGAAATCTTCTAAATATTATCCTAAAATAAATTTTTCAAAATAAAAAAATCATTTTCAGTTTTTCTATTAATCTTTGGAAAATTTGATTTTTATGAAAACTTTCAAAATTATTAAGAAGCTTCTGAATTTGTTATTTGAAATCTGCAAAAATCTACATTTTGTTTTAAATGATTTGAAATCATTCCAAGCCTTTAATTAATTTTTAATCTTTTCAAAATAATAAGTATTCAACTGTTATTTATATATTAAAATTCAACAATTTCATTCACGAATTATACATTTTTTTAATAGAACAATTAAAATTGTAATGCTCAAAGGTTAAATTTAGCTCTCTAAGATGTTAAAAATTCGAGGCTTTCGATTTTTCTATTTATATCATTGTTCTTTTACTTAATTAAAAATTTTCAACTTAAATGGGATAAAAGTGGACTAAAAAGTTAAAAAAAAATTTTTAAACTAAAGTTATATATGAATAGAATTTGAAATTATTCAATTGTCTTGTAAAATCAGTTATTATTAATTTAATTAATTTTGTACCAGATAGTTAAATTTTCAAAACAATAGTGCCATTTTCAGACAAAAAATTAATTTTCAACCAAATTGCTGAATTTTCTAGCCAAAACGGCGAATTTTCTACAAAACTGTTAAAATTTCAACCCCAAATATGAATTTTAAACGAAAGAGTTCATTTACAACCAAATAGTAAAATTTTCAACTAGAATGATTAATCTTCGACAAAAGAAATATTTTTTTACGAAGTAGTTCAACTTTAAACCGAGTAGTTGATATTTACATTTTATACATTGAAAATGATTTGAATAGTATAATGACAATAGTTTCTTTCAAGGCGTGCAATTTTTAATATTTAGTTTTTCTTTATTAATTTTTTTTATAAATTTAAAAAATACTTGATACTTCAAAGAACAGTTTTAATAAAAGGGTACATTTTTTTAATCGATTTACATATCTTTTTGCAATTTTCTTGCAATCACTTCCAATTGAGATTTGTATAGTGAAATAAAAGCGAATAAAAGCAATTCTGAAATGAAAAAAAAATTACGTTCGAATTTTTTAATCATTTTCAACACGAAAATATGACTTTATAACGAAAAACTTAATTTTTTACCAAATAGTTAAATTTTCAAATCAATAGTGTAATTTTCAACCAAAAAATTAATTTCCAACCAACTTGTTGAATTTTGTTGCCAAAAAGGCGTATTTTCTACGAAAAAGTTAATTTACAACCAATCAGTTGAATTTACAACTAAAATGATTCTTCAACAACAAAAATGAATTTTTTAGGAAGTAGTTCAATTTTAAGTCAAGTAGTTGATATTTACATTGATAAATTGAACATAATTTTAATAGTATAATGACAATACTTTTTTTCAAGTTGGGAAATTTTTTAAGATTTAATTTTTCTTAAAAATTTTTGGTTTATAAATTTTTTAAATACTTCCTGCAATTTTCACCCTAATTGCTGAATTTTCTGACCAAAGAGCCGAATTTTCTACAAAAAACTTTATTTACAACCAATCAGTTGAATTTTTAACTAAAATAATTATTCTTCAATCAAAAAATTAATTTTTTACGAAGTGGTTCGTCAACTTTAAACCAAAGAGTTGATATTTACATTGTATAAACTGAAAATAATACATCGTTAGAATAGTATAATGACAACAGTTTTTTTTCAAGTTATGTAACTGTTTAATAATTAATTTTTCCTACAAATTTTTTTTATAAATTGAAGAAAAATACTCTTATACTTAATAAAAACTCGAAACTCTAATACTTTAAAAAATAATCTTCTTACAATCACTTGCAATTGAGATTTGCATACTAAAATAAAAAAGAATAAAAGCAATTCTAAAATGAAAAAAATACATTCCAATTATTGAATCATTTTCTTGTTGGATTCTTAGCGTTTATTTCTCTTAATAGTATTGTAATATTTTTATTTTTATTTATTACAAATGCCCTAAACCACATTTTTTAAATTTTCAAAAATGGTACTAATTAAAGAGAAAAAGTTTCTATAATCAAATCAAAGAAATAACCATTTATATTCACAATTTAATTGAAATTTGAGTCCGATAAAATTAAATCTGTTTATTTATATTGTATTTTCGTCAGTTTGCATAGAAATCGAGTACATATACAAATTAAAACATTAGAAACGTGCGAACGTGTCACGTTGCTTACCTTCCTAACCTCTAATTTTTCTCCAAAAATAAACAACAGACTTTCGAAACGATTCGAACCATTCAAAACACATTTAACCTTCAGAAAACTTCAAAAATCCAATATTAGTGCATCGTTATTAACAACAATCAATTAAAAATTACATTATAAGCTGAAAAATACAAAAAGAAAACAAAAAATATTGCACAAGTATTTCTAAAAGTCTTGCTAAAATTTAAAGGAAAATTACAAACTGCGAAAATATGACAAGTCTAAAACCACATAAACTTAGAAATTTAAAAAACAAATGAAATACTCACGCGTCAAATTTGTTGGACATGTTTCTTACGACAGAACACATCTGTTTGCAAAAACACAGGCAAGAAATTTCCAATTCAAGTTGAAACTTTGCGTAAATAAACTTCGTGATTCAACGTAAACTTTTTATCACTATCGATTTTATCTCTACTGACTGAGAAGAAAATCTAATTTTCGAAATATTCGCCTTTACCATACGTTGAAAATTCAAATTAAATGATTTGTTGACTCGCCAAATTCATTCGACGAATGGAGCACGTTCTTTGTATGAATTTTGCAACGAATTTACCAGTTTTTTTCAAGAAATTGATCAAATCAAACGTTGTCTCACATCGCAGATTAGTTTGATTTAAAAATTGAATCGGCTTTTAGATATAGTCTCAGGCTGAAGTTATTGTATTTTTGTCGAATTTATATGAAAGTTAGCACACGAGGATCCTAAAAACAAATAAATTCGTGGATGTGTTCGTCATCTTTGGTCACATACACGTGGGATCGCAACTGGTGATCTTAGGGATTGATTTTACCGACAGAAAGTGACGTCCACCAAAATGCTTGTTTAATTTGGCGGGAAATTTTCAATTATTTTCCAATTTATTAGTATTTTCAATTTATTTATTTATTATTATATATTTATTTCTTAATGTGTTTTGTCTTTACTCTCTCCCTCCTCAACCAAGAAATATTAATTTCCAATCTAAAAGGATGAAATTCAAAAAAAAGTTTAATTTTCGACCAAAAAAGATGACTTTAACAAATTAGTTGAATTTTTAACCAAAAAGTTGAATTTTCAACCTACAAAGATGAATTTTTAACCAAATTGCGAAGGGTTGACAACTCGACTGAAAAGGGTACAAGATATTTCAAATACTTCAGGATACTTCAGAATATTTCAAGATATATTTCAAGGTACTTCAGAATATTTCAATGTACTTCAGGATAATTCACGTACTTCAACATACTTCAGGATATTTTGTTTTAATTTTTTTCCCCGGTATCTTATAATATTAATGCAGTGAAGGCCTTTTCCGGGTTTATGATGTTTTTATTAAAATATTGCCGACATGTTTCGACTCGGATCCGAGTCCTTTTCGAGGCGTAGTCCTTATTATTAGTTAACGGAAATTGAAAAAGTTTCTTGGTAGATTGTACATAGTTGTCAGTTATAAATGAATAGGTTGAAATTTTTAAATTGGAGCGTCATAACCTCAAAATATAATAAAATTTTTGTCTCGTAGGAGATAAATCCTAGAGGAAATTATTATATATTCTACATTTAAAAAAAAAAAAAAAAAAAAGAAAGCGGCAGAGCCTTTTGGTATCTTAAATTATTTCACGTACTTCAAGATACTTCAGGATATAGTTCAAGATATTCAAAGGTACTATTCAGAATATTTCAAATGTATACCATTAAACCATTTCCCTTTCAGGGTAGGCGTGACACTACCCGATTCGGGTAGTGTTTCTAGGTTTTTCTTGTAGTTATAAATAACTACAAGTGTGGGCTCACCACACCCACGATGTGCCAACAGCACTAATGTCAGTATTCTTGAATGGTCACCCATCCAAGTACTAACCGCGTCCAACGCTGCTTAACTTCAGTGATCTGACGAGAACTGGGGGTTTCAGCGTGGTATGGTACTTCAGGATAATTCACGCACTTCAAGATACTTCACATACTTCAGGATATTTCACGTATTTCAAGATACTTCAGGATATTT
>CAKNYM010052035.1:370030-394440 GCA_932195095.1 Andricus curvator
TCAAGATATTCAAATTTACTTCAAAATATTTCAATGTACTTCAGGATAATTCACGTACTTCAAGATACTTTACATACTTCAGGATATTTGACGTATTTCAAGATACTTCACATACTTCAAGATATTTTAAAGTACTTGAGAATAATTCACATACTTCAAGATACTTCACATACTTCAGGATATTTCAAAGTACTTGAAGATATTTCAAGGTACTTCAGGATAATTCAGCGCAAGTGTACACCATACTTCGCGGAATGTCAACCCCTCGCCAAATTGTTGAATTTTCAAGGAAAAAAGTTTCAAATTCAACCAAAAAATGTTAAATTTTCAACAAACAAGCTTTTTTGAAACAAGAAAGATGAATAATATACCAAGAAAAATAACTTTTTGTAACGCACGCACGAAATATTCGGTTTTCGAGGCATGTATTGCGTGCGGGAAGTGACCAATTCCAAAGCCGTGGTAAAAAGCAGTTATAAAAAGACTTTTTCTAGCTGCTGCGCTTGCGCAGTTCCAGCCAGGTTACTTTTTCTTGCTGTTGCGCTTGCGCATTTTGATTCAGATTTACTTTCCAGGACTGCCAGAATAATAACCTCACTTCATTATGATTTTACGATTGAGAGACTGATTTTGAGTAGTGAATAGTGATTGGACAAACTCGAAGTGATAAGTTACCATAAATGACTCATAAATTACCATCAATTACCGTTAAATTATCGAAAATTTTAGAAATTTGTGGATACCTGAAATTTCCGGTAATTTATCAATTTTCCGGAAATTTAGCAATTTTCCATAAATTCCCGGAAATTTGGGAAATTTAGCAATTTTCCATAAATTTCCGGAAATTTGGGAAATTTAGCAATTTTCCAAACATTTCCGGAAATTTTTTTCCAAAAAGCTTTGGCTACTTGAAATTTCCAGTAATTTAGCAATTTTCCACAAATTTCTGGAATCTTTCCAAAAAGCTTTGGATACCTGAAATTTCAGATGATTTAGCAACTTTTCATCAATTTCCGTAAATTTAGCAATTTTCCATTTTCCGGAAATTTTTGAAATTTTCGGATTTTTTCCATAAACCTTAGGATACCTTGAGTTTCCGGCTTGTCTTCGGCTCGTTTACAGCTCGCCTTCGGCTCGCTTCCAACTCGCCTACGACTCGCCTACAACTCCCCTTCGTCTCGCCTCTGGCTCGTGCAGCAAACTTCACACTCGTGTGGAACTGTCTACTTTCCGCACTTGTAGCACAATATACTATTTCTAACCGAAAATTTAATTAGTCTATTTTTGGTTCAAAATTGATTTTTTTTTTCGTTGAAATGTATTTTGTGGAAAATAATTTAACCAGTCGGTTAAGAACTAATTTTTTGGTTAAAAAGTCATGATTTTAGATAAACATTTATTTCTTTAATTAAAAATTTAACTATTCCATTTTTTTGTGGAAGATATATATTTTTTGATAGAAATTAAAAAAATGTATTATTTTTTTATCTCTGTAGAGGTCCTTAGTTATTTAAATATTTTTAATCAAGTTTTATAATCAGTTTATTTATCTTTGCAATGAAAACAAGAAAAAATAATATATACTAGTACATTTATTACATGATTATACGGAAATATATTTTTTGAATGTAATCCTTTGACGATACAGTAGTATATTTTTCAGATGCTTTAAATTAAAAAAAAAGTTATTTGATTAATTAATCATTTCTTAATTGTTTAGACCATTTCTAATCATTTAAAACATTTATTTTTAAATTCAACATATTAAAATACGCAATATATCGTCCGGATCGAATAACTAATTTTCTACAAGCTTATATTTGAAAAAAAAAAATAATTTTTTGACTTTCAAAATTTCCGTCCAACGAGACGTTTCACCCGTTTTTTCGCGCTCTGCGATTATTCGACTCGGACGCTCATATTATTAACAAAATTTACCAATTAATCAATGTGAATTGGGGTAGTGCATTTTTTTCGAATTTTCATGCATACCACCCAAAAATTTGTCCGAATCCACAAAAAAATGTTGTTTTTTGTTTTCTTGAAAAACAAATATATGTAGACTGTATAGAGGTTCTGCAAGTCCCCATGAAATTTAGCACGTATTTCCCATAAGGAAAAATACGTTTTTGTAAATTTTATACAGAATCGTCAATATTAGGTGAATCGAGTTGAAACTCAACATTTCTCTTCACAATTAGCTACTTAATACTAATTAAACAAAAAAAATTTTAATTATCACCCCCGCCCCATAAGTCTGTTTTATAGGGTCCCAAACAAACCCGCAAGTGAAAAATTGGGTTTTGCGAGTTTCTAATGCATGAAATATTACTTTTTACTGATAGTTAGATATTTAAATAATTTTTTTAAACAATTTATTATTCTTATTAGCAATTTTTTCATAGAATAGAGTTTGAAAGTCGCGGTTTTTTCTACAATTTTTCACTTTTTGTCCACTTATCAATTAGAGTGAGGTAATAATTAATTCAGGTTAACAAACATAATTGTCTGAATAAATTATTATTATTTATAATAATATTCTCTTAGAATAATGCTAGATAGTTCCGTTTTTTCTGAATTTGTCAACTTTTTGTCCACTTTTTACTTAGTGAGATAATAATTAATGCAATTCAACAAGTATAATTGTTTAAATAATTTATTATGGTTTATAACTATTTTCTCTTAGAGTAATGCTAGAAAGTTGAAAATAATAATAAATAATTAAATAATAAATATTAATTATATTAACAAAAAGGCTCACAGTGAATACTTCAAGGAAAATTTCCATTTAATATAATCCATATAGAATATTTGAAGATTGTTAAAAAAATGATTTTCTGTAATGTTAATTTATTATTCGTTCGTAACTAAAAAGTCAAAGAAAGTTTAAAAATTTCAGAAAAAACCCGGAATTTTCTAGAAATTATTTAAGAGAAGATATTTATAAATAATAATGAATTGTTCAAACATTTATGTTTATTAAATTGCATTAATTTTCACTTTGAACTAAGTGAAAAGTGGACAAAAAGTTGAAATTTTGAGAAAAAAAGACAACTTTCTAACATTATCCAAAGTGGATATTATTATGAATAATAATAAATTGCTTAAACAATTATTTTTGTGAACTTGAATTAATTATTACCTCAATTTAATTTAAAAGTGGAAAATTTTAGAAAAAACTGCAACTTTATAGCATTAATCTAAGAGAATATTGTTACAAATAACCCTGAATGGTTTAAACAACTATTTACGTTAAATTTAATTGATTTTTGCCTCGCTTTCACTGAAAAGTTGAAAATAAAATGAAAAATACGGAAAAACCCGAGGCTTTAAATTCTATTCTAAGAGAAAATTGCTTTAAACAATAATAAATTGTTTAAATAATTTATGTAAACATCTAATTATCAGTAGAAAGTACTATTTTATATATTAGAAACAATTTGGGTTTAAAAAACTGCAGAAAAATCAAAATTAGCGCCAAAAACTCGTAAAACCCAATTTTTCACTTGTGGTGTTTTTAGGGACCCTATAAAACATATTTATGGGGGTGATATTTAAAAAATAATATTTTTTTCGTATTCTATGGTTAACTGTGAAAAGAAAATGTACAAAAACGTCTTTTTTCTTATGGGAAATACGTGTTAAACTTCATGGGGCTTGCGGAACCTCTAAATATATATATTTTTCAAACGCATTTCGTTTTTTGTAGGTTCGAACCAATTTGGGGGCAAAATGCATACAAATTTGAGAGAAAAAAAATACGATTTATTTTGGGACCACCGTAATGAGGATATTGCAAGTAAAAATACAAATTTCCCGCGATAGTGAAGGACCAATCACAGTGAGGCACGGTGCAGGTGCAAAAAAATAGACACCAGAAAAAAAAGCCGGAATTTAGATTGGCAGCATTGACGTCACGAAGTGTGTTGGAAAAGAAAAGTGTAAGTGTCAACCCGCCGATTGTTTATATCATGGCGTCTGCCAGCGGTGAGTATTTATTTAAAAAATTTGATTGACAGCGGTGCTTAAAATAATAATTTGTCACTTTAATTGTTTCTTTTTATTTCAGATAATGCTACCGAAGAACGAACAGAACCCGTTTCGGCTCAAACTGCCGCCAATCCCGTGACAGAAGCAACCCACGTAAGCGACATAACCTATATTACAAAAACAGAAGGTGCAGAAGGTCGTTGAAAGTCAGAATCGTTAAGATATTAAAGTGATTTTTTTTTTACTTGGGATACTCAATTTTCCTTCTGTATTTTCAGCCTGTTCAGATTAACAGTTTTTAAATAAATACCACATTTTTTAAATATTTTGATTATGATCATAACCTCAATATGATCGATTTTTATCATCCCGATTTATATACATATAATATGTCTGCAAATAATATGTTATTTGTATATTAATGTTGAAGATAAGTTATGGTATAACATTTTTATATCGTCCAAAAAAACAATGTGAAAGTATAAAATTGGAATTTTTCATATTATGTAAACCCGTATTTATTTTGGAACATAATTTTCATGAGAAATTGTGTGCACTGTTAGTAACAGATTGATGATCGAAACGTGAATTTGCTCTCGATTTCCACAAAATTGTTGTTTCTTTATGTCGAGGAATTCATCCAGAAGCTTCAGAAATTAAAAAAAAATCAAAATAGTGGCGTCTTTTAAGAAATATCAACATTCTTTCGTTATCGAGATGCACATTACTTTTGCGTTTTCTTTTGATTTTAAAATTTACTAGCATCATCAATCACGTGCGTGTAGTCTTTTGATTTTAGGAAAAAAAAATAATTCTTAATACAAAATACAAATTTCGAATAACAATTTTTTTAAGATTATTTGTTTTCAAGTATGTTAAATCATCAAAATTTCAACAAAAAAGTTCATTTTCAACCAAAGAAGAATTTTTCTCAATGAAAAATGTAATAGTTGATATTTTGAAAAAAAAATTAATTTTAAATCACAAGCAGTTGAATCAAACCAAAAAATACGAATTTTCAACCCAAAAAAAGATTAATTTTCAAGCCCAAATGGACTAGTTACGTTTTCAGTTTTAAAAATTAATTTTCGACCAAAAAAGCGAATTTTCAACCAAATAAATGAATTTTTAACTAAAATGATGAATTTTCAACAACAAAAGTTAATTTTTAACCAAACAGTTGAGTTTTTAACCAAAAAGATTTTTTTTCAGACAAGACACATTTCTAACAAAAGAGATAGATTTTCAACGAAGAAAGATTTTTCAGTCAAAAAGGAAAAAAAAGTTCAACCAATAAAGGCGAATTTTCAACAAAAAAGATAGATTCTCAATCAAGAAAGATTTTTCAGTCAAAAAAGAAAGAAAAGTTCAACCAAATTGTCGAATTTTGAAGCCAAAAAGACGACTTTTTTTACAAAACAGTTGAATTGTCAACACAGAAAGTTAGTTTTCAAACAAATATTTCATAAAAAAAAAGATTTGTCAACCAACGAAATGGATTTTTAACCAAAAATATAATAGGCGAATTTTCAGTTAAAAAATTAATTTTTAAGCAAATAAAATAAACTTTCAGTGAATTATTTTAATTTTCAACCAAACAGACGAATCTTTACACAAAAATATTAAATTTATATAAAAAAGAATTTCCACAAAACACGGAATAGTTAGATTTTTAGTTAAGAAAATAAATTTTTAACCGAGAAAAAAACGATTTTTCAACCAAATAGTTAAATTTTCAACTAATGAGATTACGTGTATTTTTTCAATTTTAGAGAAAACATAATGTTTAATACAAAATAAAAATTTGGAATTACTATTTATTTTTTAAGACTTTGTTTTCAAGTACATATGTACAATCATTTAGATGAATCTTCAACAAAAACAGATTAATTATTAACCGAAATGATAAAGTTTCAAAGAAGAAGATTAATTTTCTGTCAAAAAGACGAATTTTCAACAAAATACATGAATTTTCAAAAAAAATTACGTTTTCAACTAAAGAATGAATTTTGAACTAAAATGACGAATCTTCAATAGAAAAAATGAATTTTTAATACATTAGGCCAATTTTTAATGAAGTAGTTGAATTTTAACCAAGCAAGATGAATTTTCAACGAAAAATGTAATAGTTGATATTTTAACTAAAGAAGAATTTAACTTTAAATAAAAAATAGTTGAATTCATCCAAAAAAGATATATCTTATGTAAAAATATTTCAAAATTAAAAATTTACCTTTAATCTTCCCGATTTTTTCGACATTTTTAGAAATCTTTTTAAATTTTTCTTTAAATAAAAAGTCTTAAAAAGAATTTCCAGAAATGTTATAAAAAGTTTTTTATTTTCTTGAAGCCTTTCAAACTTCTTAAAAACCTTAGAATATTCTTCTAAATCTTCAAAAATTCACTTTGTTAACAAATTTTATAAATCTTCAAGCTTCAAATTATTTTTTAATCTTTTCAAAACTTTTAAACCTTCTAAATGTCTTAAAATTATTCCAATTTTTTTAAATTCTGTACTATTAAAAAAGTTTCCTTAAAACCTTCCACATTCTGTTTGGACATCTTTTGAAATGTTTAAAAATCTTTTAAAATATTCTCTTAAAATTAATGTTTCAAAATGAAAAATCAGTTTTAATTTTCCCTGGAATTTTAAGAACATTGGTTTATTATCGTGAAGCCTTTCAAAATGCTTAAGAAGCTTCCAAAAATATTTTAAAAATCGACATGTTTTAAAACTGTTTAATAATATTTTCGAGTTTTAAATTAAGTTTGAACCTTTTCAAGCCAAGAAGACCAATTTTTCAAAAGACTGTGGCATTATGAACCTGAAAACTTGAATTTTCAACGAAGAAAGATCAATTTTCAGCCAGATAGTTGAATTAAAAAATGTATTAATTTTTAACTAAATAGTTGAACTTTTAATCAAGAGATCAAATTTTAACCAAATAGTTGAATTTTCAAGCAAAAAGACGAATTCTTTAGAAGACAGTAGAATTTATCAACAAAAAAGTTAATTTTTAACCAAAAAAAGATTAAGCTTCAACCAAATAGTTGAAATTTCAAGGCAAAAAGACGAAGTTTCAAGAAAATAGTTGAATTCTTAAACAAATAGTTAAATTTTCAAGCAAAAGCACGACTTTTTAAAAAGACAGTTGAATTATCAACCTAAAAAGTTGAATTTTCAATGAAAAAAGATGAATTTGCAAAGAAGAAAAATGAATTGTGAAACAAATGTCTCAACATTTACCCATGCTAAAAGGACAAATAATGAAAATATAATTACTGCTTGACATTTATTAGATAGTTTAAATAAGCTAAATTTTTTAGAACTATACATTTGTTTAACCAACCAAATAGTTGAATCTTTAAGGCAAAGAGACGAATTTTTTAAAAGAATGGAATTATTAACCTGAAAAGTTGAATTTTCAACGAAGAAAGATGAATTTTCAATCAAACAGTTTAATTTAAAAAAATCTGCCCGCTTTGCGGGCACATTCTCATCGCGCGCTTTGCGCGCGGCTCGCTTCGCTCGCAAGTTTGAGCGCGCCTAGGGCGCGCGACTGTTGGATCTCGCGCTTCGCGCTCGATCATATATTTATCTCGCGCTTCGCGCTCGATTATGTACTCACCTCGCGCTACGCGCTCGGGCGTATTTACATCGCGCTTTACGCTCGGCTCCTCTAGATTTTTGAACTTCGTGTTCGACTTCGATGAAAAGGAAAAGTTTGTTTGCAAATATTATAAAATTATCAAAACCTCTACATATTAAGTGATTGTTAAATTTGTTTTTATTTTAGACTGAAAAGGAACATTATTTACTCAAGGTTCTATCGACCTTAAGGAACACATTCTCATCCAGACACTCGCGCTTCGCGCTCGATATTTGATTTGAAAATCATTTGAACCGTATGATAGAAACAAAAAAGTTTGAGCGCACTTACGGCGTGCGATTTTGTAAATACACTGAGCGCGCACTTTGTGCTTCGTGTTATATGTTCTTCATATACAAATTACTAAATTGGTATTTGATTTTAAATGAAAAGTAATGATATAATTTAGGCGACAAATTTTATTAGTTAACATTTTATTTTAGCTTGTGCCGTTTATCAAAAAAGTTAATTTTTTCATTTTGAATATATTCTTACCACAAAAATTGATTACGGGTTTGTAAGTCTTTTTTGAATGCACAATTTTTGTTCATTTATATGTTTTCGTACCTTGCATTGTTTTTTCAAAAATTTGATTTTTTTTACTGTCAATGTTATTTTCACGAATAAAACAAAAACCACGCATCCTATCGAAACATGAGTCACAATAAATTTGTACCTCTTCCTGGGATGAACAAATTTTGTTTCGGTCATTTTTTCGTAGCTGGTAATATTCGTCTGAAAATTTGATTTTTCTATTTTCAATGCAGTTTTTTACGAATAAAACAAAAACTACGCGTCATATCAAAAAGTGAATGATAAGAAATTTGTAGATCTTTTTTAGGTGCACAATTTTGGTGAGATGATCTTTTCTGGTATCTTGCATAGTTTGACAGCAAAATGGCTTTTTTGATTTTTCATTAATTTTTTGTGCGATCAAAATTTGAATTTTTTATTTTTCAAAAAATTCAAAAAGTTGTTATGAAAATATTATAGGGTGTTCAGGAATCAACGTTTTTCTCCTCTTGACTTTTTTTCATATCGTGCGTTTTTCGGCTTAAAATGTTCATTTTCGTTTGTTTTTTGGAATTTTGAAAATGCTATAACTCCAGTAATTTTGTTTTTATCACAAAAAGTCATAAGAATATTTTGTTCGTCATTTTGCGTACTACTAATAACCGTACATAGAATTTTCAAATCTTCAAAAAAAGTGGTCTCAAAAATTTTCAAAATGTGCTCACTTTTTGGATTTTCATCCAAAATAGCTGGTTAACGAACTCGTTCTCTATTTTTCGGCCATAAAAAACTGTGCCAAAGCTCAATCAAATCTGATCATTTTTTCGAAAGTTATCGTGGCTACAGACAGACAGACAGACACCTTCGTAAAAATCGTTTTTTCTGACTCAGGAGGTCTCAAAACGTGGAGATTTGATGAAAACCGACTATGTCAAATTTTACATAAAACCAATACCTTCTCATTAGAATGAGAATGTAAAAAATTAATTTCCAACCAAATAGTTGTACTTTCAATCGAAAGAGGCGAATTTTCAACAAAATAGTTGAATCTTTAACCAAATAGTTGAATTTTCAAGCAAAAAAAGGCGAATTCTTTAGAAGGCAGTTGAATTTATCAACAAAAAAGTTAATTTTTAACCAGAAAAAAATTAAGCTTCAACCAAATAGTTGAAATTTCAAGACAAAAAGACGAATTTTCAAGAAAATAGTTGAATTCTTAAACCAATAGTTAAATTTTCAAGCAAAAGGACGACTTTTTAAAAAGACAGTTGAATTTTCAACAATAAAGTTAATTTTTAACCAAGAAAGATGGATTTTCAATCCAAAAGGAGGAATTTTCTAGCCAAAAAGACGAAAGTTTAATAACTTTTGAACAAAATAATTGAACTTTCAATTAAAAGAGAATGAAGCTAAACTAAAAACAGTTGCATTTTCAAACAAATAGTTAAATTTTCAAGCCAAAAAGATGAATTTTTTAGCTAACAGACAGTTGAATTATCAGCCTGAAAAGTTGAATTTTCAATAAACAGATCGATTTTAACCAAAAAAGACGAATTTTCAACAAAATAGATGCATTTTTTCCAAAAAGTTGAATTTTTAAACTAAAAAGATTAATTTTAAAAAAAAAATGTTGAATTAGAAATAAACGAATCTTTTACAAAACAGTTGAATTTTATACCGAATTGTGGAATTTTCCAGACAAAAGGACATTTTTCTGTACAAAACAGTTGAATTTTCCACCCGAAAATATTGAACTTCAACGAAAAGTTAAGATTTCACCAAAAATATTATTTTTTCAACCAAAAAAGATGACTTTTCTATTCAAAAAGGTTAATGCTCAACAAAACAGTAAATTTGCAACGAAAAAGAATGAACTTTTAATCAAAAATAGTTGGATTTTCGTATTGGGTTCTATTAATTTAGTTCGCATTTAAGCGAAAAACAAGGGGAAGTTTCTTGAAAACAGGAGGAAGACTGAAGATTGTAAATGAATTTGAAATTATTCGATTTTAAACGTTTTTGGCTTAAATTTTTTAAAACTTTTATTACAGATTCACTGAATTAGAAAGTGTTAAATTTCAAACGCTAATATTTTTTAAAAAACTCAGCTTTAATGGGAAATTATCCATTTTTGAATGTTCCACATTAAAATGATACATTTGTTCTAGTTTTGAATGTCAATTTTTTAAGATTTATTGTGCTTTAAGTTGAAACTAAGTATAGCGAACTTCTGAGATAAGTGGAAAAAAGTCGAAAGTCACACGATATGAGCCCTACATTATTGTATTTTATTGTGAAAATACATTTCCACTAGGATTAATTTTAAATGATCCATTTTAAGGATTACGTTTGGAACTTAAAAATGTGAACCTTTTTTCAGAAAGCAATAGCGATGGATAAAGATCCTGATTTGTCAGCAGCAGCACCGGCGAAAAAGTCACGCGTTGAAGTCCAGTCTCTTCCAACCCGGCAATATTTGGACCAAACTGTCGTTCCAATATTACTCCAAGCACTCTCCAGTCTAGCCAAAGAGCGACCACCAGATCCCATCAACTATTTAGCCGGTTACCTCGTCAAAAACAAGAGCCAATACGACAACGGAGGATCTCCACCCACTAATCAGTGAGACTTTGATAGGCAATTTAATTATGGCAAACTATTCAACTCAAAAAGACCTGGCGCATGGACTTTCAAATTCGATGGATTTTCCTCTTCATTTACGGACGTTGAATTCAGCCATATGAAGACGAATTCGAATCAAAGTTGCCAAGATCGGCGGTCTTTTTTTTTTAAAGAATTTTATCGTCTTTTTAATTTCATATATAGAAAGAACATGCAATTTTCCATCTTCCACTTATTTCTAAGATTTACATTTTACAAGATTACCTGACTCAAAATTGGCCCGATCTCAATATTGTGATTTAATTAAGCGTAACGAGATTTTGGCCGAAACAAGACTAAATGGATGTACTTTATATTGACGAATAAATCATACACAACGAATTATTTGATTTCATCTTTTTAAGTATACTGTAAAAATACCAAGATTTCCGTATAGTCTTTGAAATTTTTTCCTATTAAAGTCACTGGAACCAGGGTAGCTGTTTTAATCGAGGAAAAAATTTCACGGGTTTTTTCATGGTAAACCAAAAATTTCACGGTCATTGAAATTATTAAAGCAACTGGAAATCTTTTGAATTTTAAAATTAAATCTTATAAAAGTTTAAATTCAAACGCTCAATAATATGCACGTATAAAATGAAAGCTTTTAACACTTTTAAACTGAATAATTTTAAAATAAATGCCGGTAAACTATAAAATAAAAAATGTTCAACTTTTATAATTTCTACAAACCGAAGTCAAAAAATATAAATCCACGATATCATTTTCAATGCTGTAAATCTAAGAATGAATAAATAAATTTTCAAAATTAGGTGTACACATTGTAAGCTATTTCAAGTCAGAAATATTAAAAATATTGATTACAATTTTTTTTCTAAACTGAACCCTCTTCAGATTAGAAGTTAAATTATTGCAAGCCTTTAGAAATTATTAATTGTTCAATAAGCTTCAAAATCTAGTTTATTACAAATTTTTGTA
The DNA here is from genome assembly GCA_932195095.1 of Andricus curvator. NCBI lineage: Eukaryota > Metazoa > Arthropoda > Insecta > Hymenoptera > Cynipidae > Andricus > Andricus curvator. Next base: position 381,784 of record CAKNYM010052035.1, read on the forward strand.
ATCTTCAACTTTTACATCATTTTTGAAATTTAAAAAAAATTCCTCAATATCTTGTAATAAATTTTAGTGAATGATTTTACATGATTCGAATTTTTCCTTGTTTTTTTTAAATGCTGCAAAATCAAAAAAATTGCTTTCAAATATTGCACATTCTTTTTTGACAACTTTGAAAACCCTTTTTAATATTCTCTTGAAATTTATTTTTAAAAAAAAGCATTTGTTACTTGCCTCGAAATCTCAATAAAATTATTTTGTATCATTTCAAAATACTTAAAAAGCTTCTAAATTTCTTGTTCAGTCTTCAAAAATGTACATTTTATTAAAATTTGTTTGAAATCTTCCAAGTTAAAAATTATTTTTTATTCCTCTCTAAATTCCTGAATATCTTCTAAACAGCCTCCAATTTTTCTTAAAATTTGGAAAAATCTTTCTAATTAAAAAAAAAAGATCAATTAACTTTGAATCTTTTTAAAACCTTTAAATATTATCTTAGAATTAATTTTTCAAAATAAAAACTTATTTTAAATTTTCCCAGGAATCTGAAGAACATTTTTCGGTATCTTAAAACCTTTCCAAATGCTTAAAAAGCTTCGAAATTTTATTTCAAAATCTTCATTTTTAAACAAAAATTTTGAAATCTTTCCCAGTATGAATATTTTCAAAACTTCTAAATATCTCTTAAACTTATTCGAATTTTTTAATATTGATAATGGTTCAATTTTTATTTCTACATCAAAATTCAACAATTTCACTCACAAAATAAGAATGTTAAATTTTAGTCTAAAATTAGCTCTCTGAAATTTTAACGGTTTCAGGCAAGTTTAAACAATTCAGTTTTAAATTGTTTAGTTGTGAAAGTTTAATTTATAATTGCTCATTTTAAATCAACAGTTAAATATTGGTAAATATTACAAAATCGTTTTATTTTAATTTGAAAATTTCAAATTGTATGAGTTAGTAGTGAAATATTTGAAATTAAATAGTAGCGTTTCATTATGAATCTATTAATTTAAGTTTATGAATGCTCAATCGGACGTTTATATTTATTTAATTACCGCAGATTTCGAATTCAAATAGTTCAGTTTTTAACGTTAAATTCGGTAAATAGTTTCATTTCGAACAGGTTTATAATCGTCTTGTAAAATCAATTATCGTTCAATTTTGAAAACTTGAACAGTTGAATTAAAAAAAAATTAATTTATATTTACAATTGATCATCTTAAATCGGGGTTTACAAAAAAGTTCAATTTCAAACTCTTTTAATTTTGAAGCCTTCAAAACTGCATTTTAAAATTCTTTAAATTGAAAATGTACGTTTAAAAATGAAAAAATTTTCAAGTATAACTTTACAATTACGCATTGCAAACTGAATGATTACATAATTGAAAAAGTAACAATTAACATTTAAAAAATAGTTAAAATCAAACTTATTTTTAATTGAATTATATCATGAGATATGAAATTTGTTATATTTCAAATGATTGGATAGATTTTTCTTCTAAATATTTGTAAATTCCCGGTCAACAACTAAAGTCACGACCTTTTACCGGTCTCAAAAAATCCCTGTTCAGAATTTTATAGATTTCGTGTGAATGTCTGTTGATTGGTAAAGGAAATTAATGAAAATCCTGAAATTTTATAAGAAAAATGTACGTACGTATTATTAATTTTCGCTAAAAAAAATATATAAGCATTCTAAATAATTTAAATTCTAAAATCTTCTAAAATTAATAATCCTGTTTGCTCAAAGCTTTTCAAAATCAAGAACTAACAATTTGGCTTGTAAAATAGATTAACTTGACAAATTATTCGTACCCTAAACATAAATAATCGAAAAATCCTTATTAGCTCGATGGGGTTTCTTTAAAAAAATTTTAAACAGGTTGTGGAAATGAAAATAAGTGTCAAGGGATTGTTTTTGCGAGGTTTTCGTTTTATGTCCCAGTCAAGATGTAACAAAGACAAAGACTTTTAAATAAAAAATTTTTATTAACGCTTTCTGCGCAGAGATAATGAATTTCTGCGTAACCACGCTGCCTTTCGTGAACCACCAACGGTTTGCGAAAATCTGTGACCTTTACCCAAGCCACGAGAACTCTTTCCAACAGATGTTTTTCCGCGTAATTCACGGTGTTTATGTACGGCATTAACTATCCAGTTAACCTTCGGGTCATTTTGAATTGCCTAAAAGAAAGAAAAACGTATTTTTTAGTTACTTTTCTTCAAAACTTTTCATTTCTTTACAATAAAAGATTCTAGTTTGTGAAATGAATTGGTATTTTCAGTCTGCATTTTGCCTCCACATATAAAATTCAGAGTGGTGCATGCGTCTCATCATAAAAATTGTTTACAAAACCATTTTTTGCTTAGTAATTTTGAAATAAAAAATATATTTTACCTTATGTGCTGGGTCAACAAGAATGACTTCGAAATATTTATATGAAGAGTCCTGAGCAACCCAGTAGCTGTTCAAAACCCTAAGACCGCCACAACGACGACCAACTCGTTCCTGTAAATAAAAAAAATATTTTTTAATGATACATTCTCTTTTTTTTTAAATAAAATTTGTATATGGGAAAAGTGCTGTCAGACATCCAAGGAAGATTATAAATCATTAGGACTCATAAGTCTAACATTGAATCATCATTTAACACTTATAATTTCTACGAACAAAAAATAGTAAAAAAAAAAGAAGGAAATTGGGAAGTAAAATTACCTCTGCAACCGACTGTAACTTTCTGGTTGGTTTCAGTTGGTTAATTCCATGACTTTTGGGTTTTCCGTAAGTTGCACCCTTGGGAACTGGACGTTTGCGACCACCGCGACGTACGCGGATTCTGAAGATTACGAAACCTGAAAAATTGAAAATAAATGTAAAATTTGCGAGAAAAATAAAGAATTAGTTTCTAAAGCAATTGATATTTTCAGTTTGCATTTTCTATCCACATATAACATTAAGAGTGGTGCATGCATCTCATCATTAAAAAAATTTATAATATTTTGAAACATTTATATATTTCAAATGTTTCTATTTCACACGTTGCCAATTCAATATATTCATTGAATTTGATTCAGTACTTAAATTTACAGGGATCACAGTGCAAAGGTATCTTAAAAAAAGGGAAATAGGGTAATTTTTCACGAAAAATGGGAAGGATTAAACATTAATTTGTACATATAGAAAAGAAGAAACAATCTTTATAAATGTTGAATTTTTAAACAAAGTTAAATGATTTTCTAATGTCTGACATTAAAGATTTTTTTACAAATTGGATATAGTTGCAAGGAGATGATCAGAGATGGAATTTTTTTTAAACGTCATAAATTGTCAGTAGCGACCCGTTTTCGGAAAAATCCAAATTCAAAAATTGTTGTTTTGTGGATTAAAAAGTGAATTTATGAAATTCTCATGTTGAATTTAACAGCTGGAAACTGAAAAAAAAATCAATTCTCATTTTTCTTCAATTTTCAACAATTGAACTTTCATCTGTTAAAAATTCAATTATCAATTTTCTTTAATTTTCAACAATTGAATTTTTGAATGTCGAAAATGGAAGAAAATTGATAATTGAATTTTCAACAATTGAAAATTCAATTACAAATTTTCTTCAATAATCAACAGTTAATAATTGAATTTTCATATGTTAAAGATTCAATTATCAATTTTCTTTAATGTTCAAAAATTGATATTTCTATAATTTTAGACAGTTGATTCAATTTTCTACAACTGAATTTTCAGTTTTCTTCGATTTAAAACAATTTAATTTTTAACTGTTGAAAATTCAATTTTCAACAACTGAATTTTCAGTTTTCCTCAATTTAAAACAATTTAATTTTCAACTGTTGAAAATTGAATTTTTAACAGTTGAATACTTAATTTTCTTCAATTTTTAACAATTGAATTTTTATCTGTTCAAAAATCAATTATAAATTTTCTTCAGTTTTCAACTATTGAATTTTCGAATGTCGAAAATGGAAGAAAATTGATAATTGAATTGTTATCAGTTAAAAATTCAATCATCAATTTTCCTCCATTTTCAACAGATGAAAGTTCAATTTTCAACAATTGAATTTTTAGTTTTCTTCAATTTAAAACAATTGAATTTCAACTGTTGAAAATTGAATTTTCATTTCAATTATTCAATTTATTTCAATCTACAAATAAAAATGGCTGAAAGTTAATTTTTTAGAAAACGTGTCGTCACAGGCAAATCAATAGTCATCCAGTGGTCGTTGGAAATTCATTCACGGCGATATAAAAAAGTCCAATCAAAATTAAAATTGGTTGAATAAACAATTTTGATGCTTTATATTGTTCTCATAAGCATGAATATATATTTTTTAATGCCATCACTATTAATTAAATCGTGGCTTTCTCGTAAGACGAAAGAGTTTGAAGTTTGCAAGGTGAAATTTTCAAAAAAGGAGAAACGCAGGGGAATAGGGTAAAGACTGTGATTCCTGAATTTACGATTTCAAATTATTTTATAATTAAAAGTGAAGAATATTCTATAATCGAAAATTGTATGCGATTTGGATTTAACTTTAAACAAGTGGGTAAAAAAAGATGAGAAGCTCGATATTCAAATTTTGTGGCAATTGACAAACAATTAAAAAGATAAATAAAAATACCTTGTTTGGCTTTGTATCCCAGACGACGTGCTTTGTCGGGACGGGAAGGTCGGGGTGCACGGTGCATTTTGGTCATCTGGCGATACTGCCAGCATCTGATACGCAACAAGAAACGAAGCACATCGCTTTGCTTCTTGCGGTACAATTCTTGCATATATTTATATGCCCCCATTTTCAGTTACCTGAAACACAAAAACTCAATTTTTGTCAAATTTGTCTACGAAATAAAATAAATTTGTTATGTGAGGAAAGTTTTGTCAGACATCCAAGGAAGATTAATTAATCATTATGCACTCATAAGGCATGTTTGGTATCATCATATAAAACTTAGAACACTTTTTCAACGTTATAAAGTACAAAATAAAAATTAATGGTTTTTTATTTCTAGTATTCACGAATCCCGTATAAAACCATCACGCTATCGATCGTTTCCTAACCTCTAATCTAAAGCAAATTTGTGCAATCCGAGCATCACCTTTGGCGAAATAATTACAAGCTGAGTGTACTCTTTAATTAATTAAAATGGTTTAAAAAATCTAATCGCGAAAATTTCACTTTCACAACGATAGCGAAGAGAAAATATCGGCCACTTTGTTGCAAAGCTCCATATGACAGCCTGAGTGCTCAAAAAGTTTTCAAAACTAAGAAGCAAAAAAATGATATTTTCAAAGCTAATATTCTTAAGTTAATAAATTAACCTTTACATTGCCGAAAGGATATACTACGCACGGTGAAAAAACTCTTAAAAGGTCAAAAACAACCGGATTCACTCGCACGTTTATCAGAGAGCACTGGCATGTTTTAGAGGTTAAGTTCACAAATTACCGAAAAAACAAAATTACGATAAATTTTGAAAAACTAAGGAAATCGGATATTGAAGAAAAAGATGCGCTTTAGTTTTATGCACGATAAATTTAATATTAATTAACGATTGCACTGATAATTATAGATTTTGGTCAACATCACTCACCTCCCAGCACAACGCAGGGAAAAGACGCGAAAAGAAAGACAACTTCGTTACCCAGTGCTACCAACCAAAATTCAGGCCCTCGCCCCTCAGGCTGTCAACATCGATGTGTATCCAAAAAATAAATACGAGAACGGTTGAGAGAACGAGATCACAGTTCAGTGTTAAATGTAATTTTTTACAAGAAAAAATACAATTTCATAATTAAAACTAGTTAATTAATGAATAAAAGTAATTATTCACCTTTTTATTTAAAGAAAATAACGTAAATTCGAATCTTTTGTCTTCCCGCCATGAGAACAGCGCCACTACTTTTTACGGCAAAAGTGAGAATTAAGCTGATGTCAACGAAATGGTGAAACTAACCTCAAAATAAAATATCAACATGAATAAATAACAAAATTGTTTATAAACAGTTAGTAAAAAATATCGATGGTAAAAATATTGTAAATATCTAGATATCAATTGAAAAACGATTAAATATGCTTTATGATTTAAAGAATATATTACTTATATTTAAGTAACATTGAATCTTCAAGTGTACCTATAAAAAAGACGGAGAAAAATCTAAAAAATTAATCCACGAAGTGGAATAATTAATAACAAGAAGTGCGTTATTTTTTTTTTTTTTTTTTGATTGCACAGGGTATATTACTAATTGTGTAAGATGAGAAAAAGAAAATCAAAGAGCTGAAAGAACAGACCGTGACAAAACATTTCTCAAAAATTGACTTCGCGGAGTAAATTATCAATTTTAGGTATGTAGTATTCAAAATATATGTATTATATGCATACTTATAAAACTATAAGTCTTTGATAATTGATACTTGCGAGTAATAAGCGTATTAAAGTACAATTAATACAACAATTGGTCGATTGTTTCTTTTATTTGTATTCAAAATCTCAGTGGTTTTTGGCGTCGGCATTTATTATATTTTCTATAAATACTTGCAAACATTTCAAATTGTTGTTTTTTTTAATCTAAAAGGTTAAAATTAGAGTATAATAATATTTCTAATTCTTCGAAAATAAAAAATATTAAAGAATGTAAACAAAGTTGATGAAAATACTGAACTTACTTATTGACTTTTTGGAGCAGGTTTGGAGTTGTGACAGTTTGTTTTTTTCTGTTTAAACCTTTTAAACAAGTGTATAGTTTAAAATTTTTTTGCTCAAGTAGGTAGATTTCTAATCTATAAAGATTCTAAAATATTTAGGAATTTAAACTATCTAATAAATGTCAAGCAGTAATTTTATTTTCATTATTTTTCCTTTTAGCATGGATAAATGTGGAGAAATTTGTTTGAGGATTCATTTTTCTTCTTTGAAAATACATCTCTTTTCATTCAAAATTATATTTTTTGTTGAAAATTCAACTTTTTAAATTGATAATTTAACTGTCTTTTTAAAAAGTTGTCTTTTTGCTTGAAAATTTAACTATTTGTTTAAGAATTCAACTATTTTCTTGAAAATTCCTCTTTTTGGCTTGAAATTTCAACTATTTGGTTGAAGTTTAATCTTTTTTTGGTTAAAAATTTACTTGTTTGTTGGTAAATTCAACTGTCTTCTAAAGAATTCGTCTTTTTGCTTGAAAATTCAACTATTTGGTTAAAGATTCAACCATTTTGTTGAAAATTCGCCTCTTTTGATTGAAAGTACAACTATTTGGTTGGAAATTAATTTTTTTTTAAATAAACTATTTGATTGAAAATTCATCTTTCTTCGTTGAAAATTCAACTTTTCAGGTTAATAATTCCATTGTTTAAAAAAATTCGTCTCTTTGGCTTAAAGATTCAACATTTCAAACATTTCTCAAACATTTAGCTTAAGTAGGTACATTTCTAATCTGTGGAGATTAGAAAATATTTAGGAATTTAAAATATCTAATAAATGTCAAGCAGTAATTTTATTTTCATTATTTGTCCTTTTAGCATGGGTAAATGTGGAGAAATGTGTTTGACAATTCATTTTTCTTCTTTGAAAATTCATCTTTTTTCATTTAAAATGATATTTTTTGTTGAAAATTCAACTTTTTAGGTTGATAATTCAACTGTCTTTATAAAAAGTCGTTCTTTTGCTTGAAAATTTAACTATTTGTTTAAGAATTCAACTATTTTCTTGAAAATTCGTCTTTTTGGCTTGAAATTTCAACTATTTGGTTGAAGTTTAATCTTTTTTTGGTTAAAAATGAACTTTTTTGTTGATAAATTCAACTGCCTTCTAAAGAATTCGTCTTGTTGCTTGACAATTCTACTATTTGGTCAAGGATTCAGCTATTTTGTTGAAAATTCGCCTCTTTTGATTGAAAGTACAAATATTTGGCTGGAAATTAATTTTTTCAAATTAAACTATTTTATTGAAAATTCATCCTTTTTCGTTGAAAATTCAAATTTTTAGGTTAATAATTCCATTTTTTAATTCGTCTGTTTGGCTTAAAGATTCAACTATTTGGTTGAAGTTTAATCTTTTTTGTTTGAAAATTCATCGTTTTGCTTGCAAATTTAACTATTTGGTTATGAATTCAACCATTTTCTTGAAAATTCGTCTTTTTGGCTTCAAATTTGAACTATTTGGTTGAAGTTTGATATTTTTTTTTGGTTAAAAATTAACTTTTTTGTTGAAAATTCAATGTTTCAGGTTAATAATTCCATTCTTTTAAAAAATTCGTCTTTTTGGCTTGAAGATTCAACTATTTGGTTGAAGTTTAATCTTCTTTGTTTGAAAATTCGTCTTTTTGCTTGAAAATTAATTTTTTGTTTTAATTCAACTATTTGATTGAAAATTCATCTTTTTTCGTTGGAAATATATCTTCCCGTTGAAAGTTCAACTATTTGGATGAAGTTTAATCTTTTTTGTTTAAAATTTTGACCATTTGTTTAAAAATTCATTTTTGTAGTTTTAAAATTTACCTGTTTGGCTAATAATTTAATTACTTTGTTAAAAATTCGTCTCTTTGCCTTGAAAGCTCTCAATTATTTGGCTGTAAATGCAACTGTTCATTTGAAAATTATTATTTTGTTATATATAACTATTTGATTGAAAAATTTTATTCTGGGTTTAAAAGTCAACTGTTTCCTAACTTTTTAACTTGAAAACTCAACTCATTTGTTAAAAATTCGTCTTTGGGTTGAAAATTCGTCTCTTTTGGTTGAAAATGCAATATATTTCGACTTGAAATCTTAAGAATTTCATGTTCGAAATGTTCCAAATGAATATTCCTGAAGTTAAAAATTATTGTGAATTATAAGCTTCTCTCATTTGAAAATAATCCAAGTTCACAAGTTTCACAATTCAGAAAGAAATATTTTAAACCCAGATTCAGAATCCTTCAAGCTGAATTTATATTTTTAACAAATTGTTTTATCTTTAAAGTTTATTTTTATTGTGCAAAGAATATTTTAGAAGCAATGAGAATTATGTACTTTATATTCCTAAATAAATAAAGTCATTATTTCATTTATTCAGTATCTGATACGGCTTTTTTACATTTTTTTCATTATCTGTATTATGAAATTATTTTTCAATCCATCGAAAAACGATGCGGCTCAAGGATGAATAAAATTGGTAAAGACTAAGAGCTTTTTTGAGGATGAAAAGATTTTCCTATGCAAAAACAACAAAGGCTACAATAAAAATTAAAATACATTACTCTGGGCCTAAATTTTGTTTTAAAAATTAAAACGAAAGGATTGGAGTATTGTTAAATATTTAGTTTAAATAATAAGATTTTCCGAAAATTAAATTACTAATTGAATCCATAACATAATCGAAAATATCTTAAAATATAAATTTTAAACGCGTAAAATAAAAAACATTCCAATTTTGATGGCATTATGTTTGAAATGTTCAATTCAGAACATGTTCAAATAAAGAATAATTTAATTTTGAATGCCTAGTTTGAAATTGGTTTTATTGTTAACACGTCAAATTAAAACATTATTTTCATAATTTTTCATTGTTCAAGTTGGGCAATTACAAAATAATTTAAAAACGTACATTTTTAAACCTTTTTTGGTTGTTGTACAATTTTTTAGCTTTATTTTTAAACTGTCAAAATTTTATTTCCTTAAATAAAAAATTGTTCAGTTTTGAAAACATAAATATTTTGTTATGTTAAGGTTTTAAAATCCTGTAATTTTCAACTGTATTATGCTAATGGCTTCATATTTGATATTGTAAAATTTTAAGCATTTCCAATGCGGAAACTATTCAATTTTGAAGGCTTTTAATTCAAAGCTGTTAATTGTAAACGCTTGAAACTGAAAGTTGCAGAACTGTTAAGGCTTAATTCGAAATTCTATTATTTTGAACGATTTAAATTTTGGAAAATATACAATTATAGTCGTTTAAATCCAAGATGTTTGACTATCAAGACTTTTATTTTGAAGTTAGAAATAATAATAAGTTAAATGTTCATAGATTTTCTAAAAAACTTGATCAGTGGATCGGCAAGAATGAACATTGAATAATTTAAACATGAAGGCTTTCAATATAAAATTATTCTGTAATTTTGAAGTTTTCAAGTTTGTTTCATGATTTTTTGCCTTTTTAAATCTGTAATTTCTCATTTAATTTTGATGTGAATTACTTATCAGGTCAAAAATGAAACATTTTATATTTTTACACTAGATTATGGACCTAGAATAAAAATGAAAATGTGTTTGCCTCCTTAGCATCTTGGAAGTATCTTATAATCTTGGAATATATTGCCTAGCGAATCAGTCTATTAAATAATTTATTTTCCTCATTTTCAGTAAACTTGAAAGTCTTCCACGAAATATAAATGGAGTCTGCAACACCCGAAAGCGAAATTATCGAGGAGTACGTCGTAGAATATTACGCAACAACCGAAGGGCAAGGAAAAAGTCCGAAAAGCAACGGAGACAATACTCCTAGAGAATCTAATGCGGAAACAACTGTAACTTCAGAAATGGAAAAAAGACCTCAGATTTACACCTGTTACGTCAAAGAAGAACCCAGAACAGTTGAGGAAGATGTTCCAAGTACTTCTCATGATATCGTTGCTGCCAGTAGAATTACAGACGAATCAATTATTCCCGAGCCAATTGCTTCCAATTCAATGATACCCATGCCAGTAATGCCCGAGTCATATACTCCCGAAACTATTCTACCAGAATTTATTTCTGCAGAGACAAATATCACTTTAGAACCTCGAAAAAGAGGCAGACCAAAGAAAAAACCAATATCTGTCTTAACACCAATGGAAATTTCAAATAATCACGATGCGACAAGCAGTGGAGAAACTTTGGAGTCTATGAGTGAACATTTATACGCTGGTTTTCTTGGAAGAACGAGAAGAACAACTCGGCAGATTGTGGAAGAAGCGGATGGAAAGGGATTAAGCGAAGGAAGCGAACCGGAAGATGATGATGATTATACTGGGAGAAGAGGAAGGCCGTTTGGTAGTGTAAAAAATAGAGGTAGAGGAAGAGGAAGGTCACGAGCTAGAGGAACTGGATCAGGAAGAGGAAGAGGAAGAAAAAGCAAAGGTAGAAACGAAGATGATGATAGTTTGATTGGTGTAGATATTGAAGAACCTGAAATGGAAGAGGAGACAGATAATTTTGCAGGGGCTGAACCTTCTGCTAATTTCACCCCTAAAGTTGTGAGTTTCAATGTTAATTATATTTTTTATTCGAAAATAGATTTTTGACCTTTTCTTTGGTCAAAGATTAGATGATCATGTAATTTATTCATTTTATTTTTAAATATAATTCTGTATTAATTAAAATTAGTGTTCCAACGTCCGATGCGGAAAATGCCAAGAAGAATTTCCAAGGAGGGAATGGAGTAGACACAATTTGTTGAGGCACAATGATACTGCATGGCTTGAGGGTCAAACGCCTGTAGTAAGTATTCCAGATTAAAAAACAGCGTGTTTACCTGTCCGGGAAACAGGGAAAAGGCTAGGAATTTAAAAAATGAGTTATTGCGTTTGAACGGGAAAATTTCCGAAGCAATATTAATCATAGAATTCTGAATTGAATCAGAGAATTTTCGAACAAAAATTATAATTCAGATTTGGAAAAAGGAATTTTCAAGAAGAGCTACAATTTTGACTTGTAAAGGGAAATTTTCTGAAAGAATTATAATTTTGATTTGGAAGAGGAAATTTTCGAGAAAAATGATAATTTTGAATTGGAACTGGAACTTTTTGAAACAATGTAATTCTGAAACAGATCACAGAATTTTCGAAAAAAATTATAGTTCAGATCTGAAACAAGGAATTTTCCAAAAGAAGCACGATTTATACTTGAAACGGAAAATTTTCTAAAAAAAATTAAAATTCTGATTTGGAACAGGGAACTTTCGAGAAAAATGATAATTTTAACTTGGAAAGGGGACTTTTTTAAAGAATTATGATTCTGATTTGGAACTGGGAATTTTCGAGAAAAATGTTTTTTTTTAGTTGAAATAGAAAATTTTCCGAAGCAATATTAATTCTGTAATTCTGAATTGGATTACAGAGTTTCCGAGAAAAAAATTATTATTCAGATCTGGAACAAAGAATTTTCCAACTGAATTTAAATTCTGATTTGGAAGAGGAAATTTTCCAGAAGAATTACAATTTTCACTTGGAAAGAGGAATTTTTAGAAAGAATTATGGTTCTGTTTTGGAACTGTAAATTTTTAAGAAAAATTATAATTTTGAATTGGAACTGGAAATTATCTGTAACAATATATTATTTAATTTTGAAATGGATCATTCAATTTTCGAAAAAAAATGATAATTTAGATTTGGAATAAGGAATTTTCCAAAAGAATTGCAATTTAGACTGATTCTTATTTGGAACAGGGATTTTTTGAGAAAAATGATAATTTTGGGTTGGAACAGGAAATTTTCCGAAGCAACATTATATGTTATTCTGAAGTGGATCCGAGAATTTTCGAAAAAAAATTATAATTCAGATATGCAACAAGAATTTTTTCAAAAGGCTTAGAAGAGTAAATTTCCGAGAAGAATTATAATTCTCCCTTGGAACAATGAATTTTCGAAAAGAATTACAATTTAGACTTTGAACGGGGAATTTTCTCAA
>CAKNYM010052035.1:394450-459626 GCA_932195095.1 Andricus curvator
TTTCGAAAAGAATTACAATTTAGACTTTGAACGGGGAATTTTCTCAAAGAATTATTTTTCTGATTTGGAACAGGGAATTTTCGAGAACAATGATCATTTTGAATTGGAACTGGAAATTTTTCGAAACAATATTATATGTAATTCTGAAATGGATCAGAGAATTTTCGAAGAAAATTAGAATTTATATCTAGAATAAGGAATTTTCGAAAAGAATTATAATTCTGACTTGAAAGAAGAAATTTTCGTGAAGAATTATAATTCTGATTTGACCGGCATCAGACCGGCAATCTGAAAGACCTGATGTTCGAATCCCAGCGAAGCTAGAGAGCATTTCTTTCACAATTTCAAAGAATCAATGTTCAAAAAATATTGATTTTAGACCAATAGACAAAAAAATTAACATCATAATTATTAACGTAATTACCTGGTCAAGAACCTTAACATCAAAAATATTTCGAAAAGAATTACAATTTTGACTTGGAGCGGGGAATTTTCTAAAAGAATTAAAATTCTGAGTTAGGATAAGGAAATTTAATAAAGAAGTATAATTCCCAGACTGGAAAAATGAAAAATTGACCGGGACAAAATCAGTAAATTACCGGGATTTTAAAATCATCCGGCAGGTACACACTCTGAAAAAGTAATTTTATTAACAAGATTTGTTAGAAATTATGAATCGTTTATTTACTTTTTAAGGATTATGATGCTGATGAAAAATTATTAAAGAAAATATTGATGATCGCAATAAAAAAGAGGAAAGGTCAACTTTCTTGTGAACAGTGTGGAACAATAAAACGCAGTGTCGTAGGTTTTTTATCTCATACCCGATTTTGCGGCAAAACAGAATCAGTGAGTTACTCTTAATTATTATACTGTTAATTCTTTGAAATTTCATTATAAATACGGTTTAAAAATATGATTTTCTGTTTATTTATTATTATTTTTTTAAATAGGAAAGGCAAGACTTGATGGTCCAATGCCCGAGGTGTATGTCGAGTGTAAAACCGACTTCGATGTACACTCACGAACGCAACTGCCAAAGAGATAAAGTGCATCCAAGTCTTGAGAGATATTACGAGTCGGAAGAAAATCCAGAGCTCAACACAAGCCAAGGCAAATCCAAACGCAGAGCCGCAGAAAAGTGAGAACACATTGTTTTTACATTTTTTTTCTTATAAAACTGTATTAATTAATGGAATACAATTTTACAGAGCGGTCTCGAAAATTTCCGAATTTACAACTGCAGTTAGATCCAATATGGATGAAGTTACGCCACATACAGTTGTAAGCTTCCTATTCTCTTATAATTACAGATAAATAATAATATAAATGCTTCTAATACAGTGACATCCTTTTTTTTGTTAGAAATACTTTATTCAGAAACCAGTTCTAGAGAGAAAAGTTAGAGGAACTTTAAGAAATGCTTTTTACAATGATTTGGATGTTACGGGAAAAGCCGATTGTCGACAACCAGGATGCCAATTTTCCGGAACAACGCTGGAGAGTATTTGTGAACATTATGCCAAATGCAACTTCGAAGTTCAAGAAGTAGGTCTTTTTATATAATTAACTATGATAAGGTTTATTGGTCATAACAAATTATTATTTATTATTATTTATTATTAATAAGGGTTCACAGTATTTGCCCTATTCCCCTGCGTTTACCCTTTCTTTAAATTTTCCTTTTTTTCCCCATTATCGAAAAACCTGGAAATCCCAGAAAACCTGGAATTCGCAGGAAATTTTTATATGCCTGGAAAAACCTGGAAATGTCAGAGAATTTTTTTAAAAGTCGGAATTTTTTCTACGGTATGCTTATATTTTTTAAATCGCAGTATAAAATTGAATACCAGTGATTCTTTATTTGTAGAAGTAGCTTTATATTACTGCATTTAACTCTTTTTTTGTTCAAAATTAATTTTTAAATTGAAAACTTAACAATTTTATTTTTTGGTTGAAAATTAATCGTTTTTAGTTGAAAATTCATATATTTAGTTGAAAATTCGTTCTTTTTGGTAGAAAACTAATCTTCTTGGATTGAAAAAACTTTCTTAGTTGAAAATTTAATTCATGTTGAAAAGTCGTATTTTTTTATTGTAATATCAATTACTACATTCTTCGTTTAGAATATTCATTTTTTTTTAATGAAAATTTAATTATTTGGTTGAAAGTTAAATTTTGTTGTTAAAAATTAATTTTTTGGTTGAAGATTCATAATTTTAATTGAAATAACTTCACTTTGGTTGCAAAATTAGCTATTTTATTGAAAATTCGTTTTTTCTTTGACTAAAATTTAATTTTTTCTTTACTGAAAATTTAACTATTCCAGTTCAAAATTTAACTATCTTATTTGAAATTTGTTTTCTTTTTGTTTGAAAATTAATTTTTTTAACCATAAATGTAACTGTTCTAGTTGAATATTTCATCATTTTAGTTAAAAATTAATCTCTTTGGCTGAACATTATTAATTTTTTGAACCAAAAATTTAACTATTTAATTTTATGGTTGAAAAATTATCTTTCTTAGTTAAAAATTCGTCCTTTTTGGTAGAAATTAATCTTTTTATTTAAAATTCAACTATTCCAAGTTGAAGACTTTTCATTTTAGTTGAAAATACATCACTTTGTTTGAAAATGTAACTAGTTTTTTGAAAATTAGTTTTTTTAAACTGAAAATGTAACTTTTCCAAATGAATATTCCATGATTTTAGTTGAAAATTCATCTCTTTGGGTGAATATTCATTTTTTTAACTAAAAAAATTAACTATTTAATTTATAATCTTTTTGGTTAAAAATTTAATTATTATAGGTAGAGATTCATTATTTTATTTGAAAATTAATCTTTTTCATTTAAAATTAAACTATTCCAGTTGAAGATTCATCATTTTAGTTGAAAACTCATCTTCTTTGTTTAAAATTCAACTTCTTGGTTCAAGTTAAACTATTTTGTTAAAAATTCATATTTTTTGTTTAAAATTCATCTATTCCAGTTGAAGATTAATCATTTTAGTCAAAAATTCATCACTTTGATTCAACATTTGTTTTTTTCTTTGTCGAAAATTAATTTTTTTTAACTGACAATTTTACTATTTCCTTATTGGTTTAAATCTGATCTTTTTAGTTAATATTCAACTATATGGTTGAAAATTGATCTTTTTTAGTCGAAAACTCAATTATTTGGTTGAGAATTCATGTTTCTTATTGAAAAATCGCTTTTTCGATATAAAATTAATTTTTTTGGTTTAAGATTTGGTTAAAAATTCATCTATATTGTTGAAAATACAATATTTTCAATTAGAAAGTTATGAATTTGAAGCGGTTTAAATTGAACTTAATATAGTGCCCATATAAATTATACTTGAATATGCATTGAATTTTAAGTATAAGAAGATAAAATAAAAACTTGTTTGAATTATTATTAAAATTCATAGACTTTAGAGACAAATTTAAGAAATGATTAATTATGTTTTTAGTATCATTTATTTATTTCATTGATGATGCTAATATATTTATTAATATTTTGTAATATTATTCTTCCAAGCTTTATAAATTAAAAATTGAAATTGATTAAATCCCTAGAAACTGAAAAAACATTTTTCCGAGAAAATTGTTTAAAAAAATTACAGGATTTGAGTAGAAACCCTGAATATATGAGATTTGAAAATACAATTGTTCGTTTTACATCTAACAAATTATTCTATTCAAAACAAAAATATGCTACCGCGAGTAGTGAATGTTTTTTTAACTTACAGAATTATCTATTATAATTAATTTAACTTTTTTAAATTCGACTAATCTCAAACTAAACTATTTAGGATTTAAATAAAACTTTACAGCTAAAATATTTTTGTGTTGAATTTGTACAAATTAAATATTTCTGAAATTAACTATAATGAAGTACGATAGTCTCTCTGTCCACATCATACATAATAACGATTGTCATTATGTTAAACATATTATAACAATTATTACCCGACTTTAGGATCATTTAAAGGTAGAAGAAATAGTGTAAAAGGTGGCAAAATTAATATTAAATTTCGTTTTGTGCCCTTTTCCAAAGATTTCTGAACTGAAGAAAGAATTTTGTTTTCAAAAAGTAGCAAAAATAATTTTTTCAAATAGATTAAGCAGTCTAATCGAAGTTTTCAGAAGACATTAAATATATTTAAAAATTCAACCCATGACAATAATTAATGAATGTAAATATTTATCAACATTTAAAAAAAAAACTTCTTTCTCTTACTTTTTCTTAAGTGAAAAATCCTAAGTTTTTGACACCAAAATAAAACCAAAAATAGTAATATGTTCGTAGTTCATAGTTATATCTTTTAGTAAAAAATATTAGCATTCATAAAAATAGTAAAATTACGAAAGTAAGATCTTTTTCAAACATATCTTAGTAGCTAGAATTAATTGTTTCTTAAATTATTTGACTCGTTTCAAAAAATTTTGGAACTCTTAATATTTAAAAATGTGATATTATGGATTTTCAAATAGTTTATGCTGTTAATATTAGAAAATAAAAATCCAGGGACGCGAACGCGCATTTTGCACGCGTGCATTTTATTTAAGCGATTTTTAAGAGAAATTTAATGATTAATTTTAGTTTAATTTATATTCATGGAATTTTAAATGATTTCTACATATTTTAATGGATTTTTATGATTTCCAAAGATTTCAAAGGATTTTAAGGGATTTCTAGAGAACTTTAGGGAATAAATTAAATTCTATAAGGAATTTGTACAGATTTCAACAATTTTAAGGGATATGAAGGAAATGGAATTTTTTTTTAGTATTTTAAATATTTTACGTTATTCAAAAATATTCCAAAGAATTTCAAGAGATTTCGTTTCAAAAATGTGTAGAACTATACAATTTTGTATAAAAATATTGTTTTTGTCTTTTCTAAATGTAAAAATAAATGTTTAATCTTTCCCATATTGTTCCTCTGTGCTGTAATCCCTGTGTTCATTCTTTTATTTATTGAAATTAGTTATATGTATTATTTATTAATTATAAGGGTCTTATAGGTTATAAAATAATGAATTAATTTTAATTTTTTAAATAGAATTATATCTGCCGAGTATGCAATTTCTATTCGCTGATACACAAGGAACTTATGGATCACGTCTTAGAAAAACATTCGACGGCAGATGCTTCGGATAATTACGCTGAACCTGATCCTGATCATCATATGAAGAGTGAAGATAGTTCGGAGGCAAGTGATCCCGAACCCGAGAATCCCGAGAATATCAGAAGGAGAATTGCCTCTAAACTTCGATTTATACCGGAAGCCTCTGAAGATAGATTACGTGAGTCCTGATATTGATTTTTTAAAATTTAGTATTAAAGTATGAACTTTTTATTGTTTTGTGAAAGATTTTAAGATTTTTTATCGGAGATACTCTATATTATTTAGTATCCAGTATCTAAAATAATAGAAAATATATGCAAGGACAAGATTTTTTATAACTGATGAAGGTTGATATCTTAACTTCAGAATTAATATATAATATTTTTGTGTCTCATGTCAAATTATGTAAATAATAATTGTCAACACCTGTTTTTAATACAAAATTCGCCTTTTCTCTTGTGTTTCCAACAGTTCAAAATGGAATTTTTTATTTTCATCATTTTCCTAAGGTTAAATTTTAAACTGTTGAAAATTGAAGAAAATTGAAAGTTGAATTTACCACAGTTAAAAAATAAGTTTACAATTTTCTTCCATTTTCAATTTTCTTCTACTCTCAATTGTTAAGAATTCAATTTTTCCTGGCGAAAAGCACAAACATAATCAAAAATTGTTAAAAGATTCTAAATCTTGTTCAAATTGTAATGATTTTTGTTTAAAAATACCAATTTTCGATTAAAAATGCCAATGTGACTTAAAATTGTTACAAAATTATGAATCTTCTTTGAAGTATAATGATTTTTTAATAAAAATGTAAGTTTATAACAAAAACACTATCACAATCCGAAATTGTTCAAGCTTGTAAATTTTATTATTTTAAACAAAAATCATTGGATTTAAATCTAATGATTTTTCTTTAAAAATACCGAAATTAGGTTAAACATACCAAAATAACCTGAAGTGGTTAAAAATTGTAACTATTATTTGAAATCTAATTTTTGTTTAAATACCAATAATTACCGACGAAAAACATTAACATAACGTCAGAATTAATTGTTCCAAATTGTCAATATTCTTTGAAATTAAATTATTTTATTTAAAATTACGGATTTCAAGTGAAAAACGTTAACATAACCTTGAATTGTTCTAAAATTGTAAATCATGTTTGAAATCTATATTAAAAATTGCTAGCTTAACTTACTATTGTACAAAAAAAATGTTATCTTTTTTTAATGTTCTTTAAAATCTAAAAATAATTTTGGAAAATGTTACCATTACAAAGCTTCCTCTACGAGGAAGCAAAAGCACAAATGTTTCTTAATTCAAATCAGATTTTCTATGATTTTCCTTATTAAACGGTATTATTCGTAGATTTCATTTAAAAAATTAAAAATTTTAGATATAAAACAGCTTCAAGTAATTCTCTATATTAAAAAAACTAAAACTTTATATTATTTAGGAGCCTACAAAGCAGAATTCTTAGACATGGAGCCGCTGCAGAATCCGAAGAAAAATGTTCCTTATACTGCAGCCTATCGATGGACTCTTAATTTGTGAGTATTAATAAAAAGTTTTTATTTTTTCAGAATGATCACTCAACCAGGAAATCAGAGTGATTTTTTTTACGGATAGTTTCTTTAATTATAGTAGAAAAACCAATCTAAACACTTTAAATGTAACCTAATATCACATGAAATTATACAACTTTGAATAAGTTTGTTATAAAAAATTGCTAAAATTTAAATTTGAAGTCACATAGTTCTAGGCAACTTTTAAAATTAATTTAAGTTTGACATTTTAATTTTTAATAATCAAAAGTGATAGGTTTTCCAGTTAAAATCTTTAATAGTTGAAAACCTTTTAAAAAGCTGTAATTCAGATCTGGAATAAGGAATTTTTGAAAAGAATTATAATTCTAACCTGGAATACGAAATTTTCGAGAAAAAGTATAATTTTGAGTTGAAACAAGAAATGTTGCAAAGCAATATTATATAATTCTGAATTGGCTAAGAGAATTTTCAAAAATAATATAATTTAAGTCAGGAACAGAGAATTTTCCAAAAGAATTACAATTTAGATTTGGAACTGGGAATTTTCTAAAAAAAAATATGATTCTGATTTGGAACAGGGAATTTTTGAGAAAAATTATAATTTTGAGTTAGAACAGGAAATTTTCCGATGCAATAGTTATTTTGTAATCCTGAATTGGATTCGAAAATTTAAAAAAAAAATTATAATTCAGATCTGGAACAGGGGATTTTCCACAAGAATTACAACTCTGACTTGGAAGAGGTCCAAATTCTGATTTGGAACAATGACATTTCCAAATGAATTGCAATTTTTATTTTTCAACGGGAAATTTTCTTAAAGAATTATGATTCTGATTTTGAACAAGGAATTTTCGAGAAAAATGATAATTTTGAGTTGGAACTGGAAATTTATCGAAACAATATTACATGCAATTCTTAAATGGCTTCGAAAATTTTTGAACAAAAATTATAATTCAGATCTGAAACAAGAAATTTTCCAAAAGAATGATAATTCTGAGTTGGAAGAGGAAATTTTCGAGAAGAATTAGATTTCAATTTTCACTTGGAAAGGGGAATTTTTTTAAATAATTATGATTCTTATTTTTGATATGTAATTCCGAATTGGTTCAGAGAATGTTCGAGAACAAATTATAATTTAGATCTAGAACAAGGAATTTTCTAAAAGAATTATAATTCGGATTTCGAACAGTGAATTTTCCAATAGAATTAAAATTTTGGCTTGGAGCGGGGAATTTTCTAAAAGAATTATGATCTGATTTAGAACAGGAAATTTTTGAGATAAATGATACTTTTGAGTTGGAACAGGACATTTGTTTTAATAAGTTTGTTTTAAAAAATTTCTAGAATTTCAAATCGAAATCACATAGTTCTAAGTAACTTTTCAACTAATTTAAATTTGACTTTTTAATTTTAAATAATTAAAAATGGTACATTTTCAAGTTGAAATTACCAATAGTTACATAATTTTTAATTAAAAACGTCCAAGAAGGATTTATTTCAAATCTGAATAAATTTTAAATGAAAGAATTTGAAGGTTAAAAGTTTTTCTTAATTTAAAAGCTTCCAAATAAGGTTGCTACAAGACCTAGTAGGCCTGGAAATGTCATGGAATTGTGAAAAAGTTCTGAAAAACTTCAAAAAGTCATGGTTAAAAGTGTCTGGAATTTTTTCAAAGTCTTAGCAGTTATTTTAATACTTCAGGGCGAAATTTTAATTTCTGACTTCATACGAATTTATTTTTTTACTTATAAAAATAGTTTTTTTTAGAGATTTTATATTAATATTAATGAAAATTGTTTAGAATTAAATAATGGTTGAAAAGCTTTTTCACATTTGCGTTAATTAGTAACTTTCTAAGAAATTGTTGATAAATTAAACTACGATCAGTAGAATGTTTAGAAATTTAATTGTACTTTGAAATGTACCCTCTGAAAATGAAAATTTCAATTTATTTTCAATTGAAAGTCTTGCTACTTCAGCATTTTTTATTTAAAACGTTCTATATAAAAAAATGTTCAATTTTGAAGGCTCCTACTTTGAAATTGTACAATTTTCAATCCTTTCAATTTGTAGATTATCTAATTTTGACGAATACTGATTTAAAAGTGTACAATTAAAAATTATGTTTTGCTATATAATCTTAAAAGAATTGTAATCAAACTTATTTAACTTATAGGGCTTCTAATTTTAAATTGTGCAACATTTAGTTTCAGAAACTTACTTTAAAGTTGTTTTTTTTCAAAATTTTATTTTAAACATTTAAATGACTGAATTTTTTTTTGAAAATAGCCACTATTATTATTATTTATTTTTCTATTGTCATACTTGATTTTAATAATAGTATCTATTCTTATGTTTGATTTATACTTGCATTCTTTTTTTTCAGTGAACTAAACAATTATCAATTGGAATTATTTAAAGATTTATTGCCAAACGACTTTGTTCCACTAAGCAAAGAAGAAGGCGAGACCTTTTTGCCCGAGCTTCGGCGATCGATGGCAATGCAAAGGAAAATTTGTGATAATTCAGAGTTTGGTAATTCGGAATCACGCACCGAATGGAGTTATTGGCAGAAATTTGAAGGAAGAGTGGAGGAAGGTCAGTTTAAAGTTTCAGATATGTAAAATCAAAATTTCAACAAAAAAGTTCATTTTCAACCAAATATGTACTAATTGAATTTTCAAAAAAAGACAAAAAATGAATTCTCAACAAAAAATGTAATAGTAGATATTTCAATCAAAAAATTGTTTTATTTCAAATTAAAAACAGTTAAATTCATTAAAAAAACGAGAAATCAAAACAGATTAACTTTCAGCCAAAAAGTAAAATGTTCAACCAAAAAGATTAATTTTCTGCCAAAAGAGGCGAATTTTCAATAAATTAGTTATATTTTCAACTGAAGGTATGAATTTTTAACTAAAATGATGACTCTTCAACCAAAAAACTGATTTTTTAATAAAGTAGTTCAACTTTTAAGCAAGTATAGTTGAATTCATAAAAAAATGAATTTTCAACAAAATAGTTGAATCCTCAACCAAAGCAGATTAGTTTTCAAAGAAACAGTTGCATTTTTAACCACAATTTTTACCAAAAGAGATGAATTCGGAACCAAAAAAGAGTTCTCAGTCAAGAAAGAATAATTGAAAAACAAATTATAATTTGAGAACAAAATAATTTTTAATACAAAATAAAAATTTCGAATAACTATTATTTCTTTAAGTTTATCTGTTTTGAAGGTCATATAAATATAATTTTTCTAGATTTCTTGAGAAATTTCCGGAAGATTTTTAGAAAAAAGATACCGAAACTTTTTAAGAAAATTTTTTTATTATACAGGATTTTACGAAATTTTGAAAACAATCGAATCAGTTAAAAAAATATTTAGGACTATTTCAACTATTTCATTGAAAATTTGCCTTTTTTGGGCGAATTAAACTCTTTTTGATTTAAAAGTTTAGAAGAAATACCAAAAAAATACATAAATTTTCGTTAATATTTCATTTTTAAATATTTTTAATCGCTCCATATAAATACATATATTTTTAATTTACTCGAATTATTCCTAAAATGTTGAAAAAATCATACATAATTAAGTCTTAAAATCTTTCATATTCTTTTTTGACAATTTTCAATTTTGCTTTAAGATCTTCTACATTCTTTTTCGAAACTTTAGGAAATCATTTGAAATATTTTTCATTTTTTTTTCTTAACATTCATTTTTCAAAATAAAAAATCATTTTACATTTTCCCAGGAATCTTAAGAAAAATTGTTTAGTCTCTTGAAACATTAAAAAAAAAGATGAATTCTCGACGATAAATATAATATTTGATATTAAAACTAAAAAATATTTTAATTTGCAATCAAAAAGGATTTTAGTTTTAAACCAAACAGTTGCAATTTTAATAAAGAAGATTAAATTTCTACCAGAAGAGATGAATTTTCAAACCAAAAAGATGAATTTTCAACATATTTTTGGTATTTTCAACCAAAAATATTTTTCAGTCAAGAAAAATGTTTGTTGGCAAATTATATTTGAAGGGATAGATCATTTTTAATATAAAATAAAAATTTTGAATACCTATATATTTTTTAAGTTTTTTTGTTTATTTGCTTTCAGGTTCTATAAACATAATTTTATTGAGAAAATTCAACAATTTTTAGAAGGTTTCAGGTTTTACAAAATTGTAGTAAAAATTTGAGTACGTTTTAAGATATTTAGGACTTATTAACGCTTAGAAAAAATTAAAAAATATTTTATAAATTTTCGGAAATCTTTCAGTTTTAAAATATTTTCAATCTATTCCAAACCGCTGAAATTCCTAAATATCTTTAAAACTAACTCGAATTGTCCCTAAAAGTGTCTCAAAATCTTCGAGTTTCGTTTTCGACAATTTTAGAAATCTTATGTAATGTTTTATTATCTTTTTAAATAATCTCTTGAAATTAATTTGTCAATCTTGAAAAGTTTCAAAATCTTAAAAAAATTTCCAAATTTTATTTCAAAATCTTCAAAAAGCCACGTTTTATTTTGAGTTTTTTAAAATCTCTTCAAACTTGAACTATTTTTTAATTTTTTTCAAAAACTTCTTCATATTTTTTGAAATGATTCGAATTTTTCCTAAGTAATTGAAAAAGCTCTACAAAATGTAAAAAATTGCCTTAAAATCTTCCATATTCTTTTTTGAAAATTATTGAAATATTTTGGAATGTTTCGAACATCTGTTTGAATATTGTCTTAAAATAAATTTTGTAAAATAAAAATACTTTAAATTTTCCCAGAAATCTTAAGACATTTTTTTATTGTCTTGAAACCTTGACTTTTTATTTGAAAATTTAATTATTCCATTTTTGGTGAAAACTTTATCTTGTTTATTGGATAAGTTCGAAATTCATCTTTTTGGTAGAAAATTAATCTTCTGGGTCGAAAATTAATTTTTTTTGTTGAAAAAATGGTGTTCAAAGTTATTTTTTTTTATCAGAGTTTTTATATGAAAATTTATCTTCTTTATTTTTATTTGAAACTTTATGTTGGATATTGTATAAGTTAAAAATCCAACTATTTGGTAGAAAATTCATGTATTTTGTTGAAAAGTCGTTTTTTTTGGTAGAAAATGAAGCTTGTTTGTTGAAAATTCAACTATTTGGTAGAAAATTCATAAATTTGGTTAAAAACTCGTCTTTTTGGGTAGAAAATGGTTCTGGTTCGTTGAAAGGTCAATTTTTTAGTTGAAAATTTAACTATCTTGTTAAAAATTCATCTTTTCCAATTTCAAATTCCACTATTTTCTAAAACATTCGACTTTTTAGCTTAAAAACTTTACTTTTTTCTAGAAAATTCATCTTTCGTCGTAGAAAAGTCATTTTTCTTGGTTGAAAATTATCATTTTTGATCAAAATTCAACTGTCTTCTAGAAAATTGGTCTTTTTGTTCTGAAAATTCAAATATTTGATTTAATTTTAATCTTTTTTATTTGAAAATTCGATCATTTGATTGAAAGTGCATCTTTGTATGCTGAAAATTCAACTATTTGGTTAGAAATTGAACTCTCTTGTTAAAAGTCTATATATTTTGGGAAAATTTAACCATTTTGTTGAGGTCATCATTTATGGTCGAAAATTCAACAATGTTGTTAAAAATAAATCCTTTTGGATTGAAAATTCATCTGTTATGGTAGAAAACTCATCCTTCTTGGTTAAAAATGTATCTTTCTTGGTTGAAAAGTAACTTTTTTGTTAAAAATTCAACTATCTCCAAAAAAATTCTTCTTTTTGGCTTGAAAATTTTACCATTTGGTTAAATATTTAACTTTTTTTTAAAAACTCGTCTCTTTTACTGGAAAGTTCATCTATTTGGTTGTTAATGCAGCTATTCGATTGAAAATTATTATTATTATTTTTGTTTTGAAAATTCGTCTTTTCATGTTGAAAATTCATCTATTTGGGTAGAGAATATTTTTTGCTTGACAATTCAATTATTTGGTTGAAAATTCAATATATTTCAGCTTGAAATCTTAGGAATTTTAGGTGTTTCGTATTGAATTCAATATGTTATCTGCATTAATTTTATTTAAAAGAATTTATGAACGTAAAATCCGTCTTTAGCCAACGGTTACGTTACTTTAGGCGAGGGGGAGGTCAAAAAAGCCCAAAATTGGTGACGTAGTTTATGGATGACCCATAACTCGAAAAATTTTCCGTGTGGCAAGAAAGTGGCTTGGCGCCGCCAGGCCTTTAGAAAATGTACCCTGGCGGCACCAGGCCGCCATGCGGACCGGAAAAAATTATATTTATAAAATTATTATGAAATTATTATTTATATTTAAAAAAATTAAATGTTATTTAACAATAATGCACGCTTAAAAATGACAATATAAAAATTGTACAGGCGTCCCAACATTTTTTGTTGGTGGACCAGTGTGGGCTCTTGCTTGGTTACCAATACCAGTTCCGATGTATTCTCATCAACCAACCCAGTATTTAGCAGTGAGCACTCATCCTACCATGGAGAGTGAATATTTAGTCGGGCAAGCCTACTCTGGAAAAAATGTGATACAGATCTGGAATTTGGGAAGCTTACATCAACAGTTAGTATTTGAAAATAAAATTAAGCTTAAAATTAAGTTTGAAAACACTCTTACTGTCTGATTTTAATTTATTTTGTGTTTATTTCATTTTCAGCTGTCACAGTCTTTTCCCTATTTTCCTGCGTTTCCCCTTTTTTCAAATTCCCCTTTTTTCCCCTATTCTCGAAAAACGTCTCCCTTTTCTCCTTTTCACATTAAATATACGATATTTGAAAATAAAATTGTTCGTTTTACATCTAAACAACTATTCTATTCAAAACTAGAATATGCTACTCGAATAGTGAACGTTTTTTTTAAACTTTCAAAATTATCTATTATAATTGATTTGGCTTTATCAAATTTTAATTCAAAATTTTATTAATTAATTTATATAATTGAAATTAAATTATTAGTTCGTCTATGAAAATAATAAAATGATTCTGCATAATATTGAAGTACTTGAAAAAATTATTTATAAATAAATAAAGTACAAAATAAAAAAAAAACAATATATTCATTAAAAATAAACACGTTTAAAGAATTTAAAACATGTTGAAAATGTGAAAACCGGAGACAGAAGTCGTTATCCAATATAAAATTGGAAGACTTAAAAAGTAAAAAAAATAAAATAAAAAAATATATTTTCTAAGTAGTGTTGAGCAGTCTCAGTTTTTATTATTTAATCTTACCAATAAAAAATGTGCAAATGTTTAAATAAAATTTTAAGGCAAAATATTTTTTCTCTAAATCTATAAAAATTAAGTTTTCAAGTTGGCTACTGGACTAAGAAATCGGGAATTTTTTAAGACAAATTTTACAAATTTTTAGAAGAAAAATCTATCCAATCACTAAAATTATCAACATTTTCATATCATATGATATAATTCAATTTAAAATAAGTCGATTTCAAATTTTTTTGAAAGTTCAATTCAATTGTTAACTTTTTCAATTATGAAATAATTCAATTTAGATTGTGTAATTGTAAAATCTTTTAGTTTAAAAATTTTCCATTTTAGGTCTACATTTTAAAAAGTATTTTTTCAATTTTAAGAATTTAAAAATTCAGTTTTAAAGATTTAAACAAAAAAAATAAAATTATTTGAAATTGAAATTTTGTGATAAAAAATGTTTTTATTTGACAAACTGTAAATATAAGTTATTAAATGATTTTTTTAAATTGAATTGTAGTTCGATTATTAAAAATTGAACAATAATTGATTTTACAATTGTTAACCCATACAACTTGAAATTTTTGAATTAAAAAAAGTACAGTTTTGTAATATTTAGAAATATTTTTTCATTAAAAATGGGCAATTATAAATCAAATATTGAAATCTAAACAATTTGAAACTGATTTGTTTGAAATAGAAAGCCTTGAATCGTTAAAATTTTAGAGTGCTAAATCTAAACTTCGATCGTTAATATTTTAATTGTTCCATTTATAAATTTTTTAGTGAAATTGTTTAATTTTGAAAAATTGAACAATTATTAATTTTAAACGACTTAAAATAAAAATAATTTAACTTGTAATTTATAAAGTGTTCAGTTAAAAAAAAAGTAATCGTTCAATTTGTAATGTTTGTCACTTCTAATTGCTAAAAATGATATAATTTTGAACATTAAACAAGTTTATTGATTCATTCTTCAATTTAAAGCATTGAAAGTAATATCTAGGATTTATATTTTTCAACCAGAGATCTTTAAACTGTTCATTTTATAAAAGTTTAAAAATTATTTCAATTATTGAGCGTTTAAATTAAAAATTTTGGAATTAACATTTTTTAAGCTTCAATTTTAAATGTTTAAAATTCAAAAAGTTACATTTTGAGTTTTTTAATTTGCATTTCAATTGTGATTACTTCAAATGAAAACATTTTCAGCTTTAAGAGTTTTAATTTTGTAATTTCAATGAACGTGCAAAATTTTTGTGATTCAGGAAATGACCGGGAAGTTTTTTCCTCGATTGAAACGGCCACCCCGATTTTTTATGTGTAGGAAACTATTTTAGGTGCTCTAACTTGAACTATTTTAAATTTAAATTTAAGTGCATTGAAGATTGTAGTTTCAAATTTCATTTAAGATTATTTAAAAAGTATAAAATTTCATATAAAAAGATTGTTTCTTCTTTTCTACATGTAAAAATACATTTTTAATATTTCTCCCCTTAATTTATTGTAAAATAATTCAAAGTATGTATCTAGAAATTAAATTAATTAAATTTCAAGCACTGACGATTTTAAATTTGCAGTCCATTGAAACTTGAATTGGATATAACAATTGGAAGTAAACTCTAATCTGAAAGTCCTAGAGTTTTACAAAATGTTTATTTATTTCTGAAAAATCAGTTTCATTTTATTATTATTAAATATTCTTTAGTCTTATTCTTCCCTTCCCATAAGTCTCTAATTTTTTTGGTGGGGTTCAAAGTTTGTTTCAATTACCCTGGAAAAAGCATGTAATTTTGAATAAATTTCATCCTATAATTTAAGCATAGAATTTAAAAATAACTAAAAAATTCAAAATTTTATTTAAAAAATTCTCCTGACCACACAAATGGTTTACTAAGAATATTAGTGTGTTTTTTTTTTGTAAAAATCGACTTTTGATATTTTCAAACAAATCGTCGCCACTTCGTTAATTTTAAACGTTTAAAAAATGTTCCGATTGATTTCGAAAGAGGATGGTCAAAATCACCAGAATCTGGAAATAAAATTAAAAAATAGATAAAAAACTATAAAATTTTAAATAAAGAATTCGTATTTTTTGGAAAAATAGACGTCAAAATTTAAATACTCGTAACGTTGTGATTTTTTTTTAAATCGGAACTTGAACTGTAGAACCTGCCTGATTAGAAATTGATTTAATCTGTTATTTTCAATATATTATTTTCAATTAAGAGCCTTGATACTTGAAAAAATGTTAATTTAAAATGTTCAAAATAAAAATTGTTTAATTTCGTCACTTCTATTTTAAAATTGTACAATTTTGTTTTTCCAGAATAGGTGTGCCTTGTGTACCGGAACTTTCATATGCTGTTGCTCATAATGGAGGTACTGTTTGGTGTATGGAATGGTGTCCTTCAGGATGTTACCAAGATGAGAGGATTGCCAACTTTGAAAAAGAGCCAAATAAAGCGAAAAGAATGGGATTATTGGCTGCTGCTTGTTCTGATGGATTTGTACATATTTATTCGCTTCCATTCCCAGACGAACTGGAGATTTCGCAAAAGGAGACAAATCAGTAAGTAACTTATTAGTTATTTTTTAATTAGTGGGTACATTTTATTTTAATTAATATCTGAAAAGATTTAATTTATATATCAATTTAAAAATATATAAATGAAAAAAGGAATCCTCATATCATGTGGGATTTACAAAATTTCTCATCTTTCAATCTCAGACCTATAGTAGTAACTCTTAAACATTATAAACAAATATTTCCAATTGCCTAATAAGCCACTGGAATCAAAAATGTAAATATATAAAATATCTTATACTTAGGAGGGGAAAAAATTCGTGTAAACGATTTATTCGTTTCAAAGAGAGAAAAATTCAACAGAAAACAACTTTTAGATATAGAAAGAGGAGAAACTTAAAAAATAAACCATTTTTTGAGTCGAAAAGGGGAAAAATTTAATAAGTTATCGATTTTTCGGCCTCAAAAGGGAAATCTAAAAAGTAAACAATTTTCGGCTTGAAAGGGGGGAAATTTGGCAAGTATAAGATTTTTTGACTTGAAAAGGGAAAAATTTACAAAATAAACTTTTCGGGCTGAGAGTGAAAATATAATTTTTTTTGTCTGACAGAGATGAAATTTAAAAAGTAAACAATTTTTAATTTTCAAAGTAGAGAAATTTGAAATGTAAACAAATTTTTGAGTTAAAAAGGGGACATTATGTAAGTAAACAATTTTTTAGCTTGAAAGGAGAGAAACTTGACAATGAAACAATTTTTTTACTTGAAAAGGAGAAAATTTACAAACTAAACCATTTTTTCGGGCTGAGAACGAAATTTTTTTTGTCTGAAAGAGGGGAAATTTAAAAAGTAAACAATTCTTCATTTTAGCAGTAGTTCAATTGAAAAGTAAAACAATTTTTTGAGTTGAAGAGGGAAAATTTTAATAAATAATCAATTTTTTGGGCTGAAAAGGATGACATTTTGTAAGCAAACAATTTTTTAGCTTGAAAGGAGGGAAACTAGACAAAGAAACAATTTTTTACTTGAAAAGGGCAAAATTTACAAACTAACCATTTTTCGGGCCTAGAGCGAATTTTTTTTTATTTAAAGAGGGGAAATTTAAAAAGTAAACATTTTTTCATTTTAAAAGTAGGGAAATTTAAAAGATGAACCATTTTTTGAGTTAAAGAGGGAAAATTTTAATAAATAATCCATTTTTTGGCCTGAAAAGTAGGACGTTTTGTAAGTAAATAATTTTTTAGCTTTAAAGGAGGGAAACTTGGCAAACAAATAATTTTTTGACTTGAAAAGGGAAAATTTACAAAGTAAACATTTTTTCATTTTAGAAGTGGGGAAATTTAAAAAGTAAATAAGTAGAGAAAGAAGAAAAGAATAAATAGTAATTAGGTAGTATTACGTTCCAACAAATAATAGGCTGAATGAATCTATTTTAAAATATTTTAAAAACTGTTCCGTAACTTTTATTTTTAGACTTCCAGTTTATAAAGCAAATCCTGTACAGTTACTTGTTGTAAATATTGCTTTGACTGAGAGGGAAAAGCAAACATGGCAGTGTACGAAATTAAGCTGGACGAAGGAACATGGACACAAGTAAGATTTTATTCCCTTTTGTGTTATTATCTTAGGTGTTTGATATATTTAGAGTTGAAAACATTTCTTTGAAAAAACAAATGTATTTAAATATTTTTTTGAATGTAGATTTGTTGATAAAAAATTATATCTTTAAATCAGACCGATTATTTTAATTATTCTGTTTGATAATTCAGAAAAATTGTAGGGTGTCTATCTTATCTGGAAAAGCTGGAATTTTCAGGGAGATTTTTTTAAGTCGTTGAATTTTTTCGAGAACGTACTTAATTTTTTTTTAAATTACAATATAAAATTGAATAACAATGATTCTTCATTTGTAAAAGTAGCTTTATATCACTGTATGTATTTATCTATTTTGTTGAAAATTCGTGTTTTTTTTGTTCGTTTGGAATTAATGTTTTTAACTGAAAATTTAACTATGCCGCCTTCTTCAGCAGAAATTAAACTTCTTCGTGTAAAATTCAATTATTCTAGTTTTTTTTTTAAATTCGTTTTTTGTTTGTTTGTTTTAAATTAATGTTTTTAACTGAAAATTTAACTATGCCGCCTTCTTTAGCATAAATTAATCTTCTTCGTTTAAAATTCAATTATTCTAGTTTTTTTAACTAGTTTTTTTTCGGCTGAAATTATTTGTTTTTTTTTGTTCAAAATTAATTTAAAATTTAACAATAATTTTTTTTAACTGAAAATTTAAATATTCAATTTTTGGTTGACAATACATCCTTTTTAGATGAAAATTCATCGTTTTTGGTAGAAATTAATCTTCTTGGTTGAAAATTCATCTTTTTGGTTGAAAATTCAATTATTCTAGTTGAAGATACATCATTTTTGTTAAAAGTTATTTTATTGTTGTTTAAAATTCAACTATTCCAGCTGAAGATTCATCATTTTAGTTGAAAATTCATCACTTTGAGCATTATTTTTTTTTAACTAAAAATTTAACTGTTCAATTTCCGGTTGAAAAATTATCTTTTTTATTTGAAAATTCGTCTTTTCTGGTCGAAATTTATCTTCTTGTTTGAAAATTCATCTTTTTGGTTGAAAGTTCAATTATTCTAGTTAAAGATTGATTATTTTAGTTGAAAATTAAATTTTTAACTGAAAATTCACCTATTCCATTCTTGGTTAAAAGTTGATCTTTATTAGTTCAAAATTCGACTATTTGGTTGAAAATTGGTCTCTTTTAGTTGAAAATTCAACTCTTTCGTTGAGAATTCGTATATTTGGTTGAAAAATCGTATTTTTTGGTTGAAAATTAATCTTATTTGTTGAAAATCGAAGTATTCCAGTCAATTATTTTTCATTTTACATACTTGGAAATTCACGTTTTTGGTTGAAAATAAAAATTCTTGGTTGAAAGTTAAACTCTTTTCTTAAAAATTCATCTTTTTTGTTTTAAGTTAATCTATTCGAGTTGAAGCTTTATCATTTTAGTTGAAAATGTATCACTTTGGTTGACAATATATTTGGTTAAAAAGCTGTCTTTTTTGTAGGAAATCAATCTTTTTGGTTGAAAATTGAACTATTTGGTTAAAAATTCATCTATCTTGTTGATAACGCGATATTTTTACTCGTAAAGTTAGGAATTTGAAGGGGGTTAAATTTAATTTAATGTAGTACTCACATTAATTTTACCTTAATATGCACTGAATTTTAAGTATAAGAAGATAAAATAAAAATTAGTTTGTATTATTATTCATATTCATCGACTTTAGAGACAAATTCAATAAATTATTGCTTATGTTTTTAGTATTATTTAATTATATAAATAATCCATGGTGCTAATATATTTAAGAATATCTTGTAATTTGTTATTGCTTTGTAAATATAATTTCAATTTATTTTAATTTCTAATTATACCTGGAAAAACTTGGAATTGTCAGAGAATTTTTTTCCAGGATTTGAGTAGACAACCTGAACTTCTCCCCTTTTTATATAATTTGGTAAGAAATAACTATTTTCTTTGTTTAGTATATTAGCTGCCGGGTTTTCAAACGGATATATCGCTCTTTGGAATCTTACAACGCAGTCTTCGCTTTTAAAGAAGAAACAAGGAAGTACAACTCTCCTCAACTCATTTCGTCATTTCTACGCGCATCATCATTCCGTTTCCAGTAAGATTATTTTTTAAATATTATATTTATACATGTATATTTAAAGATGAAAAATTATCAAATAAGAGTGAATTAATTTTTTTATTGGGAATTTGTTACATTTTTATTTTCAGTAGAAAAATGTAGGTGTAGAATCATTTCAAATATAACTTTGATTTAAAATTCTTGCATATTGCTGCGATACAAATTAAAAATTATTCAGTTCTGGAAGTATCAGTTTAACATTAAAATATATGGCATTTAAAATCATTCAGTTTTGAATGCAGGCCTCGGACTCATCACACTACTGACACTCTTTGACTCAATTTTTTGTTGACATTTTATCTTTTTTAGATGAAAATTCATGTATTTTGTTGTGAATTCGTCTTTTTGGAAGAAATTAATCTTCTTGGTTGATAATTTCATCTTTTTGGTTGAAAATGCAACTATTCCAACTGAAGATTCAAAATTTTAGTTGAAAATTCATCAGTTTGGTTATAAATTAATTTTTTTTAACTGAAAATTTAACTGTTCAATTTTCGGTTGGAAATTTATATTTTTTAGTTAAAAATTCAAGTATTTGGTTGAAAATTTGTCTTTTATAGTAGAAAATTCATCTTTTTGGTTGAAAATTTTACCATTCCACTTAAATATTCATCATTTTAATTGAAAATTCATCATTTAGGTTGAGCATAAGACTACTTGGTTGAAAGTTAAACCCTTTTGTGAAAAATTCATCTTTTCGGTTTAAAATTCATCTATTCCAGCTGAAGATTCATCATTTTAGTTTAAAATTCATCACTTTGGTTGAAAATGTGTTGTTTTTTTTTAGTGGAAAATTAATTTTTTAACTAAAAATTCAACTATTTCATTTTTGGTTGAAAACTGATTTTTCTTTAGTTCAAAATTAAACTATTTGGTTGATAATTGATATTTTTTAGTTTATAATTCAACTATTTGGTTAAAAAGTCATCTATCTTGTTGAAAATGCAATATTTTTATTTGAAAAGGTAGGAATTTGAAGCGGTTTGAATTGAATTTAATATAGTACCCACATTAATTTTACCTGAATATGCACTGAATCTTAAGTAAGAAGATGAAGTACACATTTTTTTGAATTATTATAAAAATGCATGGACTTTAGAGACAAATTCAAGAAATGATTATTTATGTTTTTAGTATTATTTAATCAATCGATGGTGCCAATATATTTAAGAATATTTTGTAATATAATTTGTCAAAGCTTGATAAGTTAAGCATATTAATTGAATCCCTAGAAACTGAAGAAAAAAAACATTATTTATAATAAACTTGCGAAACTGTACACATATTCCGAGTCGATTGTTTTAAAAAATGCGAAATATGTTAATGGCTCCGTACTATGAAAAATTATACCTGGAAAGAACTTGCGATATCCTCAAAAACCTAGAATTGTCCGGGCCTTTTTTCCAGGATTTGAGTAGACATCCTGGGTACAATTTTCAATTTTTTGTGCTGTTAGTTTAAAATTGTAGTTTTTTATATTGTTCAATTTGAATTTTTAAGGATTCTAATTCGAAGTTAAAATTTAAAATTACTAAATTTTGAACAGATTAACGTTTAAGTAACTACTTAAATTAATGAAGTACTATTCTATACTTTAAATTTTGTTTTCCAGTGATATCTATGATTCCTTATGGAGAAAAAAGATTTTTGGCGTCTGCAGGGATTGATAGATGCTACAAAGTTTGGGATTTGGAACAACCAAACTGTGTGGAATGTGTGACAACTAGGGGATTGGCAGTTGATGGTGCTTGGATGAATAATTGGCCCTGTTCTGTCCTCAGTTATGATGACGCGTTAGGGTACGAATTTTATTATTTTAATCTAAGATTAATTACAAATAATTATACAAAGTAAATTAATAATATAAGGTGAAAATAAGATTAATGAAAAATTGAGTTGTGCAGATTTATAAATGAAAATGGATTCAAGCTAGTTGAAAAAATTACCTAGAAATTACCTAGGAAAACCGAGAAATGACAGTGAATTTATCTTTTGAACGAGAATTCTAGACATTTTTAGAAGAAAAATCTGTCCAATTACTTGAAATATCAAAAATTTCCTATCAGATGATATATTGCAATTTAAAATAAGTTTCATTTCAACTTTTTTTTCAATTTTAAGTTCAGTTGTTAACTTTTTCAATAATGAAATGGTTCTGTTTACAGTGTGTTATTCTAAAATATTTTACTTCAATATTTTCCATTCTAGGTCTTTATTTTTAAGGGTACATTTTTAATTTAAAGAATTTTAAAAACAAGTTTTGAAGACTTAAACAATTAAAAATTAACAGCTTTTGAAATTGAAATTTATTCATAAAAAAAGATTTTAAGTTGGTCAACTGTAAATATTAATTAATTAATGATTTTTAAAATTGAACTGTAGTTCGAGTGTGAAAAATTGAACAATAATTGATTTTACATGACGATTCTGAACGTAAACGTCCGATTGAAATGTTATAAACTATTTTTAATTAATTTCCAATTAATAGATTCAAAATTAAACACTTTTATTAAATTTCAAATTCTATTTAAATTTTGTTTCAGTCTAAAATATTCCATTTTTAACCCATTCAATTTGAAAATTTTTAATTAAGAAAAAGAACAGTTTTTTAATATTTAGCAATATTTGACTGTTTATTCAAAATGAGGAATTATAAATTAAATATTTAAACCTAAACAATTTGAAACTGAATTGTTTGAAATTAAAAATCTTGAATCGTTAAAATGTCAGAGTTTTGTTTAAAAAATGTTGTATTTGTAAGTGAAATTCTTGAATTTTGATATATAAATAACAGTTGAACATGTGTTCATTTAGAATGAATTTGAGTAAGTTTAAGAGATATTTAGAAGTTTTAAAAAGATTAACACTTAATTTGAAGCTTGAAAAGATATCAAAAAATTGTAAAGAAAATATAGATTTTTGAAGATTTCGAAATACAATTATGAAGTTTTTGAAGTATTTTGAAAGGTTTTACGATAATAAACAAATTTTCTTTAAATTCTTGGAAAAATTTTTAAATGATTTTTTATTTAAAAAAATTAAATTTGACAGAATATTTAAAAAGATTTCAAAACAAAAACAAATTTTTATGAATAAATAACAATTGAGCAATTAATAATTTAGAAAAATATAGAGTAATTGTAAGAGATATTTAGAAGTTTTGAAAATATTACAAGATAATTGAAAACTTCAAAAGGTTTCAAAAAATTGTTAACCGGCATTTTTTTTTAAATTGTTCAATTGAAAAGTGTTAAAAGCTTCCATTTTATACGTGTAAATTATTCAACGTTTGAATTATAAAAAATGTTAAGCATTAATTTTAAAAGTTCAAAATTCAGTTCAGTTTTTATAACTTTAAATTAAAAAGTTTTTAGTTTCAAATCTTTAAATATCAATTACCGTGAAAAATGATTGTGAACCTAGAAATGACTGGGAATTTTTTTTTCTCGATTATAATGGTCACCCTGAAATGCCAAATTAATCATATTTTTATCTTTTCAGCTTGAGTCACACGAATTCGCAACTTATTCCATTGAGGGAACACTCCTACAAATATTTTCCTGTTTTGGCCACCAATTCTGCAACATACGTAAGATATTTTAAATACTTTCCAAACATTCATGTATTATCTGGAAATTTTTTTAGACTAAAAGATTGTATTAAAAACCCCAAGAGAAAATCTCTACAATTTCTTATAAAAATTGAAGCTACTTTAAACAATCTTTTTGCAAATATCTAATAACTTTGTACTTTTTAAAACCAATTTGTAATGTTTTTATTTTTCATTTTAAATCAGGCAATTAGTGTGAGCGATCATGCAAATGCGATCGCGCAAGGAAATCAGGCGGGAGAAATTGTCACGATTTTCCCTCATCAAGTTCTATACAAGGATATAGAAAACTATCTAAACAAAAAGCGATGGGTAAGAATTTTATTTGAAACTGCTGGCAAATTTTCATTCGATTTAATGCTCTATTCTTTGATGAATGGATTATTTTTTATTTAATGATTATAATTAATTTTATCTAATAATAGCTGTGCTCCTACGTCCAAGTAACCGATTTTAAATCCTCTGAAACTCTTGAGGAAGATCCAAGCAAAAAAGAGAAGAAAGAATATCGTTATAAACCAGCGACTTACTCAGAATGCTCGGAACGATTCGGAATTTCTTTTTCTGACGATTTTAAAGTGAGTTTTTAAATTTTTAAGTGAAGTTTTAAAGCTTGAAACATATTAAAATTAAAAATATTAATTTCCAGACCTTTAGAAC
This sequence comes from Andricus curvator, assembly GCA_932195095.1. NCBI lineage: Eukaryota > Metazoa > Arthropoda > Insecta > Hymenoptera > Cynipidae > Andricus > Andricus curvator. The sequence goes on from CAKNYM010052035.1 coordinate 418,890, forward strand.
CTGCAAAGCGAAGCAACTGAAAGAAAAAATTATGCCTACGGATCAACTTGAAACTGTTTCAATTGAACAGTATCCATTCGCATCAGTCAATCGCGTAAGTTTAATTTGTTTCTGATTATCTAAAATTAATTTAAAACAAAATGAAAATTAGGAAAATTTTTTATTTGCAATAGATCTCGTGGAATCCAAATGCGTGGAGTTATTTGTGGTTCGCAGCAGGATATCAAAACGGTTTTATAAGACTCCTTAATTTCAATTCTACAGTAAATACAGAGCTGCTAAAAAAAGTTCTGCCTCGACTTGCGACTCAAATGCGTGACAAACATAAGAAACTGAATGAGAATAATAGACCAGAAGGAAACAATGAGAATAGCTAAGGGAATGAAGAAGTCCTTAGGTAAAATGAAATATTTATACTGAATTTTATAAATGAACCTTTACCGATTAAAGCATTAAGATTTGTAATTTTGCATAGAATTTGCAAAGTGTTATTAAAAATCTTTTGTGTAATTTCTTGCTTCTCACTTTCAAGTTTCCTATTTTCTATCCCGAGAAAGGGTTTAAATATTAAGTTATTCTTTGAGAACCTGGAAACTTTTCTAGAACTTTTAGAATTTATAAAATACTTCAGAGTGAAAACATTTGGATGGATCCAAAAAGAATCCTTTTTCAATATTTTGTAATAATAGAAAATTTAAAATACATAAATTTAATTTAATTTATAAAGATTTTGAATCTTCTGCACCGATGCCGGCAATAAGATTTCTGGGAAACTTTAAAATGATTTAGGTTTTAGTTAAAAGGATAAATGTTAAGTTTTGAAGATTTCAAAATATGTCACAAAAGAAACTGGAACATTTTAAGACAATTTTTTGTATTTTACAGAATTAAAATTTTTGTTATAAAAAATGAATTATTGCAAAAGATGTTTAGAAGATTTTAAAAGATTCGGAAATAATTTTACTCTTGAGAAGATTTCAAAACATTTCAAACAATACACGTATCTTTTTGAAAAGTTCGGACAAAGTAGTTTTTTAAGAACTGTTTTAAGAGAAAATTCATAAAGTTTTCAAAACATTTCAAATGATTTCCTAAAATTTCGAAAAAGAATGTAGAAGTTTTTTCAGCAACATTTTTCAATTTTCCAATATTACAACATTTTAGAAAAAAATTGAGTAAATTTATTAGATATATAGAAGTTTTAAAAAGATTCATAAATAATTTAAAACTTGAAAAGAGTTTTAAACTACAAAACAAAATGTAGATTGTTGAAGATTTAAAGAAAAGACCAGATAAGCTTTCTAAGATTTTTCAAAGGTTTTGAGAGAATGAAAAAATGTCTTAAGATTTATGGGAAAATTTTTAATGGTTTTTTATTTTGAAAAATTAATTTTAAGAGAATATTTAAACACATTTTAAAAGAGTTCCAAAATGTTAAAAAAAAAATAATCCAGAAGATTGTAAGGCAATTTTTCTAATTATGCAGAATTTAAAAAAAAAAATGAGGAAAAATACCAATCATTTTAAAAGATATTTAGAAAGTTTAGAGATTTATGCATTTTTTTTTTAATTTTACGAAAAATTTCAATCATTTTAAAAGACAATTAGAAGATTTAGAAGTTTTAAAATATTGTTAATTTGTTTGAATTGTAAAGTTTAGAGATTTATGCAATTTTTTTTAATTTTACGAAAAATGTCAATCACTTTAAAAGACAATTAGAAGATTTAGACGTTTTAAAATATTGTTAATTTGTTTGAATTGTATTTGTATAATATAATTTATATTATTTTATTTTACTTATTTATATATTTTTATTTTAAATTATTATAATTAGTATATAATTGCATTTGAAATAGAATTAAAATCAATTCTTTAAAAATTTCTGGGAAAATTATAAATGATTTTTTATTTTAAAAAGTTAATTGTGAAAGAAAATTTCAAAAAGTTTTAAAATACTTTTAAAAATGTCGAATAAACTCTGGAAGATCTAGAAGCATTTTTATTATTTTTCAAATTTTTGAAAAATTTTACGAATAATTCGAGTCAGTTTAAAAAATGTTTGAGAATTCTTCTCTGGGTAGAAATTTCACTTTTTGGTTGAAAATGCAATTTTTTGGTTAAAAATAATCTGTTTTGGTGGAAAATTTAACTATTCCATTTTTGTTTGAAAATTGATCTTTTTAGTTGAAAATTCATATACTTGGTTAAAAATTCCTCTTTTTTGATAGACTTCTTGTTTAAAACTTCATTTTTCTGTTAGAAAAGTCAACACTTGGTTAAAAATGATTTTGTTGTTGTTGAAAATTCATATTTTCGGATTGAAGATTCAACTATTTGGTTGATAATTTATATTTTGTTGTAAAATCAACTCTTTTTGATTTAAAATAAAAATATTTTTTAGTTGATATATCGACTATTACATTTCTCGTTTAGAATTTTGTTTGTTTGTTGAAAATTCATTTACTTGGTTAAAAGTTGAATTAATTTGTTTCAAATTCATTTTTTTGGATGAAGAATTATTTTAATTGAAAATTCGTCTTTTTGGTATAAAATTAATCTTCTTGGTAGAAAATTGATCTATTTGGTTGAAAATGAACTTTTTTGTTGAAAATTCATATTTTCGGCATACAATATTAAACCACTTCGTAGAAAACTCGTGTTTTCGAAAAAATGTCATCTTTCTTGGTTAAAAACAGTTGAAGCTTCAAATATTTTGTTTACAATTTGTATTTTCAGGTTTAATTCAACCGTAATTTGTTGAACATTAAAAAATAGTTGAAGATTCAACTTTAGTTGAAAATTCGTCTTTTTTTAAATTACATTTTGAAAAGATAAACATTTTTTTAACAACATGTGGATTTTTTAAGATTTAGAAAGAAAATTTAGAAGCGCTTTATAGTTTTTGATTTCTTTGGTATTAGCGATTAATTATTGATTAAATATTATTGAAGAGTTATTACAAAAAACCATTATAAAAATGATTTATTTTATTATTAAGTGAATACTACATCAAATATGATATAAACACATGTAATTATAATTAAACTGCTATAGTAAAAGATTAAAAATAGTTTTTTTAGTAATTACTCTGCAATAATTAATTATTAATTAATCGCAAATGCAAGATAATTTATATATTATATCTAAGACTTATTCACTTATTTATTAGCAATTATAATCTAATTATTGTATTCATTTTCACCCGACACCATAAATAAAAAATATATTATTTTTTTTAAATATAAGATATTAAAAAATATATAAAATTTTGTACTTTTAATTTTTCTGCATATAAAGAAATTAAATAGAATACAGCATATATACTTTCTTCGTACAGACTTTATTTTCGTGCTAACAAATGGCCGTAAAATGAGTAATGCAATGCAGGCTCAGCATTACAATGTACACTTTAGACACAAATCGTATATAATTTACATTTTTCATTTCACATGAAATTCTAATGAAATACTATAAGTAATTTTATTTTTCAATCATTTACAAATAGTTTTACTAATTCTTCATAATACCACTTTTTAAAAATTGTTTACAAAATTCTCCGCTTAAGAATTCCGGTGTAAATTTTTGTTCAAAAAGTGTTGTCATTTTCAAAGGATTTCACTTATATTTTTAAAAAGTTTGAATAGATTTTAAATTTATATTAAAGCGAATTTAATCAAAATTCTTTCTTTTTGTAATTAAAGAGTGATTTTATTTCAATAGATTTCAGTTTGCAGTTTTTGACTTATATAGAAATATATTTTTCTTTACAATTAACTGAAATTAAATAGTCAATATAAAATTTTCTCAAACTTAAAAAATGCGAAAGATTAGAGTATATAAGGCAATAAGATTGAGCTGTTATTTTATTTTATAATTTTATAAAATCGTGCACATAAGAAATTATGTCTTTATGACTTGTAAAGTTCTTCGAAGTTTGTACAAATTATTTATTTAAATATTGTTGCACCATATTTAGTGTTGCTTTTTCCCTGCCGATACAGTTTAAGAGGCAAAATATTTTTATAGAGGAGGCAACGTATTACTTAAAATTACATCATTCGCCTCAAGAAGACATTTCTTGTTTCATTTCCTCGTTAATTTTTGTGAAATATAATCCATTCATTCGTAGTAACAACAATAACATCAGTAACAGCAACCGTAATTATAAATATTATTACAGTATACATTGGTTTTCGGATTTCCTTTTTCTAGAGTGACTTCGCGAACAATAAAAATAGTCGTAACTTAATTTTGTGAATTCTTAACCATTTCTTGCTTTTCGATCAATAATTAATTTTAAACCTTTTCGGTAAAATTACGCAAAAGGCTCTCCTTGGTCCCTGAACCTGACAGTTGTAAAGTTTTTTCGATTTTCTGCCACGAGTTATTGACTGCGGTAAAAACTATCTCCCCGTCTTGACAATATTTCAACACAAGTAATTTTGCGCATGTAAAAAAATATATAACAATTTATTATACAATTAAAATTGATTCCAATTAAACACAAAGAAATAAATAAAAGTACAAAATAATAAAAACATTTTGAACAACCGGTACAAATTTAAAAAGAGAAAAAATATAGAATATCTCTGCGGTTTAAAAATAATTTTCCGATATCGTTAATATTAACAGAATAGTATTAGTTTAAAAATATTTTTAAATTAAATTTTGATGTTATTTTGTCAACTAGCGTAGTGAAATTTTTTTTCTCGGTGGAATAGCGGATTTTGATCTACTAGTCTAAAAAAACTGGTTATAGTATTAAGGTGTGAAAAAATTCCTCTCTAGCTCCGCTGGGATTCGAACCCAGGTTTACAGATTGCCAGTCTAGTGCTATTAGAGTAGAGCACCAGATCGGCAATTTGTAGATCTGCGTTCGAATCCCAGCGGACCTAAAGAGGAATTTTTTTCACAGCTAAAGACCATAACTGATGATCTGTAACTAGTAGATCAAAAACCGTCATTCCAATGACAAAAAAAAGCTGTTTTTAAATTAGTTAAGTTCTAAAAAAACTTTTTGAATTTAAAAATTACATAGTAATTAGGGGTCGCCCATATATTACTTAACGCTTTTTTGGACGATTTTATGACCCTCCCTCCCCCCAGCTACCGCGGGCGTGGCGGGAAAGCGGGGGGGCGCCCCCCCCTTCATCATTGTTACGTAGCTTTCATTATTCTGATTTTTTCACCATAAATACAAAGTGTTTACTCTACCAACATAAATAACTTCAAGTAAGATGTGATGTCCTATCAGAATAACCCCTGCAGTTTCTTTTCAAATTTTTTAGATATCACTTTTAGCCACCAAACAGGGTTTAAAAGTTTTTTAATTTGGAAAAATAACAATTTTTTTTCTATTTGTTTAAAAATTATTGCGAATTTTCTATGTTAACAATTCTCGATACCAAGTAATAATATAAAATCATATTTTAGAACAAATAATTTTTTAACAAGTTAGAATTTTTTTTGCAATTTCAACACAAATAATTATATTTTTTGTATTTGGGTAAATGAACACCTATTTCAAATTTTTTAAATGTCTCCTGCGTAATATTTCCTTAATGCTAATTTTGCATGTTTGGTCTATTTTGCAGTGCTTAAGTTCGAAAATTTTGTTAACTTAAAAAAAATGTGTTATGATTTTTCCATTCGAACAGAACCCATAAAAAAATGTTTAATATTTGAAAATTAAAAAAAGTTTTTAATTTTTCACACCTTACAAGAAGTTTTTATTTTCCAAACTTTGAAAACTTTCAACACATCCGTGGTGGCCCTACCCTCGTATACTATTTTACTACTAGCTATTATCAAAATAAAATGTATCCTTTAATTTAAAGTACTATAAAATAAAATTAATAATCACAAAGTAAAGTAAATAATAAAATAGCTACACATAATTATCATTGAATTGAATTTTAATTTTAACCGGCAGTCAGTAATCTGTAATTTGTATTCAAATATAAAATGTCATCCCAGCAGACATTGATCCATTTTGAAGAATTTTACAATTAAAAATTCGCTAACTTGTTTAATTTTGAATGTTTACAGTTTAAAATTATTAAATTTTGTGCACTTTTTCGAAATATGTCTATTTTGAAGATTTTAAATGGAAGATTCTTCCATTTTTAATGCTTATAATTTAAAATAATGCATAATTTGATCGTTTTTTTAATAGTTCAATTTTGAAAATTTAAAACACTTCAATTTTAAGGATGTATAATTAAAAATTCTTAAATTTGGATGATTTTGAAAATCAGAAGTCAAGTTTTCAATTCATAAATTTCCAAATTGAAGAAATTTTGAATGTAAATCGTCAAAATGACAGAATTTTTTATTGTGAAACTTCAAACTTGCATAATTTTTAATTGCTAATTTTCAATATTAAAATCTGTTTAATTTTAAACATTTACAATTCAATGTTCTACAATTTTCAAGAGTTACGATTGAAAACATTTCAATTTTATAGATGCATAAATAAAAATGCTTAAGTTTTGATGATTTTGAAGATCAGAAGTCAAGTTTTCAATTCTAAAACTTCCAAATTGAAGAAATTTCGAATGTAAATCATCAAAATAACATAATTTTTTATTGTAAAACTTCAAACTTGCATAATTTTTAATTGCTTATTTTCAATATTAAAATCTCTTTAATTTTAAACATTAAAAATTCAATGTTCTACAATTTTCAAGAGTTACAATTGAAAATTCTTGAATTCTGAAAATACAGAATTGCAAATTACTCAATTTTCAAGATTTATATTTTAAAGACATATTGAAGATTCTTTAATTTGGAATATTTCTAGTATAAAATGATGTAATTTTGAACGCTTTTTGGAATATACAGTTCAATTTTGCAGATTTAAAATTGAAAATTCTTTAATTGTGAACATTTAAGTCACTTCATTTCGTGACTGAAAATGTAACAAGTTACTATTTTCACGAAGTAACTGTAGCTGTAATTAATTCCTTTTTTTTTTTTTAACTTTTTTCCCCTAGAAAAACCTTTTTTTTTAGAAAAAAATATCTTTATATCGATCTAACACGATGAGATATTGATCTTCCCACCCAAACTATGTAAATAATTTCTATTCAGTCGAAATAACTTCAAGTGGAAACAGAATTGTATAAGCCATAATAGCTTCTCCTCCTCCGCCCTAAAAGCGTTATGTAATATATTTGTAACTCGAGGCAGTAATAAATAAATGATCAAACCTTGTTAGATTCAATTCTTATGTTTTTGATTTTTTGGCATTTTGATTTAAAAAGTAGATTCTAATCGCAATTTAAATTCTCATCTTAATTTAAAATGCAAAATTCGAAAGTATCATACAAATATTGACTGTTTGTAGCTTTTTAAAGGTTCAGGGAATTATGTTTTGTATATCGAGGCTTTTTATAATTATTTTTGAACAACCGCAGTCTGCTAAAATTTCATTTTAGAATATATTTATATAATTATATGTATATACTTTGAAAAATTTGTTTTAAAAGCTTATTGTGCAAAAGATTGTGTATATTTACTATTATTATTTGATTTGCAATTTGTAGTCGTACGTATAATCATTGTGAGCGAATGGACAGATATAAAACGACAGTTGGGATTGTGTTTGTTTAAAAATACAATAAAATACTTTTTAAATAAAGCTAGACATTTCAGAAAAAAAAATCTTTAGAAATACTTTTTTGTTGTAAATTTGTAATAATTTAAATAAATGCAAATCTTTGAAGGCTTACACTAAAAATCATCGAAATAAATAGGTTGTTTCCTTTTCCAACTGTCGTTTTATTGTAAATGTTTTCACCACTGTGTGCGAATTACTATAATTTGTACAGCCTGCTTTGTGTGAAAAAGATCATATATAAATAATGTGAGTAGGTGAATAAGGGGAGTTCTAAATGAAAATTCCTGCCTTACCGACATCGATACTGTTATAAAGCTCAAGTGGTTCGTGTCCGTGCTAAATCTGGAAGCGTCATGACGTAATTTGTTTATGTAATTAAGGTATGGTTTAATCACAATGGAATGTTGTTTTTCAATTTGACCATTCCATTATAATTAAGTCATACCTTAATTACATAAAGAGATTATGTCATAATTAACTTATTTTTGCAATCAATCCTCCAAAACCGATTACGTCGTCATTGCCTTATCTATCTAGACGCTTTCAGATTTAGCGCGGACGCGAACCACTTGAGCTGTAGAACGGTCTCGATGTCGGTAAGGTAGGAATTTTTAATCGGAACTCCCCTTACTCATCTACTAATGTGCTCACAGATAGTCCTATATACATTAAATATATTAACTTTTTGCAGAGACTTTTGTCATTAACTCTAAGTAATTATATTCTAATACGTTTTAAGGCCAGGTAAACTTCTTTTTACAATATTAAATCAAAAAAGTAGTTCCTTTCAAATCCACTAGGCATTCGAAAAGGAACGCATCTACATATAGTCTTTTTGGTAATCTACCAAATTTATCTGTGTAAAAACGGGCCTGTAAAACACGAAAAAACTTGTAAAATTCTAAAGCACACTCACTAGTCATTCATTCTTCCAGATACACTCATCTTGCACAGTTTCTATCACGTATTCTCATAATCTGAGAAAAAAGCGTCTTATACTGATCTTTCTTGTAATTCTTTCTAAAAAAAAACGATTGAAAAAGTAAAAGGAACATTTTCAGGGTGGCCGCTGGACTAAGAAACCGGGCAACGACCGGGAATTTTTCGAGACTGGGAAAAACCGGAAAATGACAGTGATTTTTTGACCGGAAATTTTACAAACTTTTAGAAGAAAAATATATCTAATCACTTGAAATATCACTAATTACGTATCACATGAAATAATGCAATTTAAAATAAGTTTGACTTCAACTCTTTTTTTAAGTTCATGTGTTACATTAGAAGAAGTCCTCGAAGAAGTCTTAAACAATTAAAAATTAAAAGCGTTTGAAATTTAACGTTTTTGATGAAAAACGTTTTGAGTTAATCATCTGCGAACATAATATTATTAATTATTTTTAAAATTGAACTGTATTTCCAGTATTAAAAATTAAACAATAATTGATTTTACAAAATGGTTCTGAATCTGTTTAAAATTAAACAATTTACAAATTTATTGTTAAAAATTGAACACTGAAAATAGTTAAATTTTTAACCATAGAGATAAATTTTCTACTAAAATGATGAATTTTCAACCAGAAAAATAAATTTTTAGCAAAGTAGTTCGACTTTCAACCAAGTAATTGAGTTTTCAACCAAAAAAGATGAATTCTCAATGAAAAAATGTAATATTTCAAATAAAAAATATAAAAAAACGGTTGAATTCTTCCAAAAAGACGAATTAGCAATAAAATAATTGAACCCTCAAACAAAAAAGATTAATTTTTATCCAAGCAGTTACATATTTAACAAAAAAATTAAATTTCTCCCAAAACAGATTAATGTTTAACAAAAATATGTATTTTCAACAAAAAATCAATTTTTAACCAAAAATGGAATAGTTAAATTTTCCGTTAAAAAATTAACTTTAAAACAAAACGATTTAAAAAAAAATAGTTAAATTTTCAACCAAAGAGATCAATTTTCACTAAAGTGATGAATCTTCAAGCAAAATAATTAATTTTTAACAAAAGAGTTTCAATTTCAACTCAGTAGTTATATTTTTAACTAAAAGATATTTTAATTTTAAATAAAAAATAGTTGCATTCTACCAAAACGACGAATTTTCAACATAACAGTTGAATCCTGAACCTAAATAAATTAATTTTAGATCTAACAATTGTATTTTCAATTGAACAAAACGAATTTTCAATGCAATAGTTAAATTTTCAACCAAAGAGGTAAATTTTCAACTAAAATTATGAATCTCCAACCACAAAAATGAATTTTTAACAAAGCAGTTCAACTTTCAACCAAGTGGTTGAATTTTCAACCAAAAAATGTGAATGCTCTATGAAAAATGTAATAGTTGATATTTGAACTAAAAAAAAATAAACACCAGTTAAATTTTACTACAAAGACGAATTTACAACAAAGAGTTGAATTCTCAACCAAAAAATATTGATTTTCAAACAAAAAATTCAAATTTTTAACCAAATAGTTAAATTTGCAACTAAAAAAATATCAATTTTCAACCAAGAATGAAATACTTAAATTTTCAGTTGAAAAATTAATCAACTATAATGACGAATATTTAACTAGAAAAATGAATTTTTAACAAAGTAGTTCAACTTTCATCAATTTGTTATTTTATTTATTATTTTATTATTCATCTATTATTAAAACCATTTTTTAATTGTTTAGATTCACGAATTTTATAATTCGAAAGTTTTCCTGTATCGGCAATGTTATAGTGTCGGATATTTTATGCCGGTAATTGTATTTCTCGGGATTTTTCAGTCGTTCCACTAAATTTAGAGTTTGAATGTTACAATTTTAAACGTTCCATTTAAACAATTTTTAATTTGTAAGTGACAGTGTTGAATTTTAATGGATAAATAAAAATTGAACAATTAGTAAGTTGAAACGACTCAAAATTAAAGTAATTTAATTTCTGACCGAATGCATTTCAAATCAAGCAAGGTAGGTTCAAATTTACACTTAAATCGCAGAATCTCTCGGGGACAAAATATGTGGTTTTTTTAAAGGAAATTAGGCGATACGTATTTTTCCGATTAGCAAAAAAATTTTTGATTAAAAATGTATGCGTATTTGAATTTTGTGCTTTGTTTTTCAAAATACTCGAATTTTTATCTCTAAACCTCTACAACTTTTGACCTAATTGAGATATTAATTATTTTCTTTTTGATTAAAAATCGATTTTCTCAAAAAACCCACCTTTAAATTGTTTGTCAATTTTTGTTTGATTTTGTACATTGATAATGAACATATCTTATAAGGTTGATGCTTGCTAAATAACTTCTGTAGCCAGGAGAATTCTTTTTTCTCACAATCGAATTTTCTACTTTTTCTTAGAAACAATTATAGACACGAAAAAATGTTAAAATAAAAGTTTGCACGCCTAAAAAAGTTCTATGAAAAATGTCTGTTGTTCTTTTGCGATATCTTTCATAGTTTACGAGAAAAATTGAAAAATTACATTTTTAGGAAAAAAAATTCTCTTGGCCTCAAAAATGGTTTAGCCCGCATGATGCTCCCGGAAAACCCCCAGGAATTTTTTTCCTCGAGTGAAACGGCCACCCTGAATTTGTTTTCGATTGTGATTTATCAAGTTCAATCGTTTTTTTGAAGGTATGGATTTTTAGTAGATTCAATTCCTATTTTCGTCACGAGACGCACCTTGTTTGTCTTTTACGTTGCGGTGACCTAATTTTTTGTTCTACACAATGTAAAAGATGAGATAAAAAATATGACTAAGAATTTTCTCTTTTATAATAATTCTCACGAACGCTTTTGCACCCATTTCATGTCGTCCGCTCTGGGCCTACAACCTGTTGTTTTTTCAATAATTATTTCTAGAGTGCACCAAAATTGAAGCTTCTCCAGTGGCCAGTTTAACCACCCGGTGGTGATACAAAAGTAAGTCTCGTGTGGTGCCACATGATGAACTCGATGATGTCTTCTGGGCAAAATTACTCGATGTTCCTGCAGCCAAACGACCCATCCGGGAAGTCCGAAATAAGTGTGGGACCATTTGTGTATCTGTGACATAACAATAAATTTAATTTAAATTAATTCTTTAAATTCGTGAGACTTCCCTATTTTAGTTCTAATTCAGGGTGGCCGTTTTAATTGAGAAAAATGCCCGGGTTTTTTCCCGGTTCGTAAAAATTGAAAAATTCGAATTCCTAAAACTGAAATTTTTTTCTTTTGTAGTAATCAAAACTGAACTGAAAATTAAGGAACTCAAAGTGGAACCGTTTAGAATTAAAACTTTTTAACACTGAAGTTTAAAATTCTTTAATTCAAACGCATTTTAAATTTTTGTGAAATGAACAGTTCAAATATTTCTGGTAAAAAGTATATATGCATGCTATAATTTGCAATGCTCTAAATTTAAACTAATCCTCCCTTTTAACTCACATTATTAAAAATGTTAAAAATTAAAAATGTCCCTCTTCTAATTGAGTACAAATAAAATAAAAATCTAAAAAGTAAAAAAAAAATTTTCTTCCAATTCAGAAAAAGATTATAAATAAAAATTCCTCACTTAAACTCAATAAATGTGTTCAAGAGAAAAAATTGGCTTCTTCCAGTTCAGAAAAACTATGTATTAATAACCAAATTTCACTCCCTTCCAACTCAATAAAAATGTTTAAAATAAAAAAATCTTCCAGTTTAAAAAAAATTGAAAACTAAAATTTCCTCCCTTCCAACTTAATAAAAACATTAAAAATAAATAATTTCCCTTTTCTACTCCAGAAAAAAATTCTAAACAGAAAAAAAATCTTCCCTTTAACTTAAAAAAGTGTTTAAAATATGGCCTCTTCCAATTTAGAATAAAAACAACCTAAATGTGATCCCTTCCAACTCAATAAAAATGATAAAAACCAAAAAGGGCCTCTTCAAGTTTAGAAAATTTGAAAACCAAAATTTCCTCCCTTCGAACGCGATAAAAATGTGAAAAATAAAAAAAGGTTACTCTTTCAATTCAGAAAAAATCAAAACAAAAACCTCCCTTCGAACTCAATAAAAAAATTTTAAAATAACAAAATTTCCCTCTCCCAATTTAGAAAAAATTAATAATAATGAATTCTTCCCTGAAACTCAATAAAAAGTGTCAAAAAGAAAAAATTGGCCTCTTCCAATTCAGAAAAACAATTAATAACCAAACTTTCCTTCCTTCCAACTCAATAAAAATGATTAAAAAAAAAGAAATACCTCTTCCTGTTTAGAAAAGCTTGACAACCTAAATTTCCTCCTTTCCAACTCGATAAAAATAGCAAAAAAATGTTCCTTCCGAATTCAGAAAAAAATTAAATAAAATTAATCTAAGAAAATTTGCCTCTTCCAATCTAGAACAAATTGAAAACCGAAATTCCCTCGCTTCGAACTCAATAAAAATGTTAAAAATAAAAAATTTCCCTCTTTTAATTCAGAATAAAATTGAAAATAAAAAATTCTTCTCTTAAACCCAATAAAACTATTAGAAAGAAAAAAATGGCCTCTTCCTATTAAGAAAGAAAAATAACCTGAATTTCATCCCTTCTAATTCACAAAAAACTAAAATTTCCTCCCTTCCAACTCAATACAAATGTTGATAATAAAATATTATCCTTCTTCCAATTCGTAAAATATTTCAAACAAAAATTGCCTCCCTTCCAACGCGATAAAAATCTTAAAAATAAACATAATATTCCTCTTTCAATTCAGACAAAATTAAAACCAAAATTTTGTCCCCCCCAACTCTATAAAAACCTAAAAAATAAAAAATAAATTTTTCCAGTTCAAAAAAACTTTCAACCAAACTTGTGTCCCTTCGAACACAATGAAAATGTTAAAAATGAAAAATTTTCCTCTTCTAATTCAGAATAAAATTGAAAATAAAAAATGTTTCCCTTCCAACTCAATTAAAATGATAAAAACAAGAAAAGAGTCTCTTCCAATTCATAAAAAATTGAAAAACCAAAATTTCCTTTCTATCAACTCAATACAAATTTGTAAAATGTAAAAAATAAAAAATTATCGTTATTCCTATTCATAAAATATTGAAAACCAAAATTGCCTCCTTTCAAACTCGACAAAAATCTTAACAATAAAAATCTAAAAAATAAAAAATATACAAATAAAAATGGTAAAAAATTCAGTTTTAAATTGTTTAGTTTTAAATAACTGATTTATATTTGCTCCTTTTGAATGAAAACATATTGCTAAATTTTACAAAATTGGACTTTTTTTTAATTCAAAAATTTCATATTGAATGGGTTAACAATGAAATATTTTAAACTGAGAAAATATTTGAATATGATTTGAAATTGAATAAAAGCGTTTAATCATGAATCTATGAATTTGAAATTATATGAAATTCAGAATTGTCTTGTAAAATGAATTATTGTTTAATCTTTAATACTCGTTCAATTTAAAAAAACATTAGCCTTCTAAACTGCTTTATACAATTTTTAAATTAAAAATGAACGTTTAAAAATGAAGATCTAGCATGGAAAATTTTTTTAAGTAAATGATTTTAGAATTACGTATTGTAAACTGAATGATTTCATAATTGAAAAAGTTAACAAGTTAACTTAAGTAAAAAAAAATTGAAATCGAACTTATTTAAAATTGCATTATATCCTGGTCTCAAAAAATTACCGGTCATATCCCGGTCCGGTGGCCACCCTGTAATTTATATGGGCTTTATATTTCTAAGTCATTCTTCAGGTACAGAAATGTTACATAACTGTTACAGAACAATTAAATTATATAATAGAAGACAATTGTAATAATGTTTCATGACGTCATAACACTGTTATGTCACAGTTATAGAACTAATTGGATCGAATTTTATATAACTGTGACAATATAGTTATATAACAGTTATATAACAAATTTTACATTACAGTTCCTATTTAGAGTTCTTGAAAAATTATATAATTCATTTGTAATAATGTTACCTTCATGTTATATAACAGTTATGCCACAAATATGTAACAAATGTTATCGAACACTGGTACCTGCTTCTTTCTGGACTAGAGTATGTTATAATCAACTAAAATGATAATTAAAAATTATGATGAATTAATACCTAATGTAAATAATTTAAAAAATTGACCTGATTCGTCATCGCCACGAAGATTGCGAGTTGAAACCAATAACAAGTCCAAACGAATCGTACTTGTATTTCAGACTCTGAGAGGGTGAGAAAATCCCACGTTAGCTTACAAAGAAACGGTATGGTCACCATAAAATTGTCACCGTTTGTCTCTATAAAATCGTGACGTGTAATACTTGTAGGATCAATATGATGCTCCCGAAAAGGCCTGATGAAGTTCTGTAAAAAATAGAAAATTGTTAAGGTAAGTATTTTAAATAAATTATTATAAATTATTTATTATTTTATTTATTTTTCATTTTCCCTAACCATTAACATTGAAAGATCAAAATTCTAATCTTGTAACATACATAATATATAATATTTTATTTATACAAGTTATTTACGATATAATATATTTATAAAGGGAATAAACCAATTTTAATTTTTTTGTAAATTTTTAATTTACTGGCCTATTTGAACCGAAAAAGTGACCAAAAGTGACTAATTTCTAACCCAAACAGTAACTAAAAGTGTCTAATTAATAATTTGACTGCTTTTTTTAATTTAAAAGAATTAAACAAAATTTAAAAAATCCAAAAAATCTAAAAAAATCCATTGAGTTTAGTAAAATTAAAGTAAATTCAGAGGAATTTAAAGGAAATGAAAAGTATTAATGAAATTCACAAAAATTCATGATGAATTAAAAACAATGCAAAAATATGAAAAAAATTCATTAAATTCAGTAAGTTTGAAATAAATTAAGAAAAATTTAAGGGAATTCAAAAGAATTTGATGCAATGCCAAAGAATTCAAGGTGACTTAAATTATTTGAAATCCATTAAAATATTACATGAAATTGTATGAAATATAGTGATATTTCCTGAAATCCTGAAAAATTTATTAAAATACCTGGAGAGTTTTTAAGAACCCTTCAAAATAATTGGAATCCTCAGAATCTGAATTATGTCAGGTATCAATGGTCAAAGGTGAGATTTTAGAGTTTAAAGTTCAATGATCAAAGGTGAAGACAATTACATAAAAGACTGGAAAGGTCTGGGGTCATAGAACAGAGTTCAAAGGTGAAAACTGAAGTCTTATGGGCGAAGGGACAAAGGTCGAGTGTTATAGGTCAGAAGTGAAAGGTTAGGCTCGTGGTCAAAGTTTAAGGGTCAAATGTTCTCTCTCAAAGGTCAGAGGCCAAATATTAGGAACCTAGGTCAGGGGTGGTCACATTAATTTTTTATTAAAAATTGCTCTGCTTCCTCTGATTGTAATGTTAGTTTAAAATTGATTATTTAAAAATATATTAATAATAAATATTAATTAATAATATTATTTAAAAAATCTTACTTTTCCCAGAATTGGTAGCTCGACGGATCCCCATGTGTCAGCTGCCCAGTGACCGAATCCAGAAGCAAAATCTGCGGTAACAATTCCACACAGTGCGGCTATCGCGATTGAACTCAAATTTTCTAGCCTTAATCGAACGAGAATACAAAACGAATTCACTGCCATCAGTGTAATACAAATCCCAACACAAATGCATTCCTGCGTTCTTTTTCCTGATGAAGAAATAAAAATCGTAATAAGTTATAATTGAACTCAATAATTTGTAATTGAATCACTTTTATATTTAATTTTTTAAAAGCAGAAGATTTTGCACTGCCACCCTTCTAGAAAAATAATTATTCTGATACACACCAGTAAAAACATTGGAATAAAAAACGTTTTGAGCCTTTTGCAAGATTTTATTAAGTTTTTTACGCTATAACAAACGTAATATTTTTTTAGAATAAAGCAAATATAAGGCTTTGTTTTTTATGGTCGAAAAATTAATTATTTTTCCGAGTAAAATTTTATATTTATTCTTAAAATTAAATATTAATGTATATTTCAAAGATTATTTAAAGCAACATCGACAAATTTGGATGGGAGAAAATATTACTCATCATTAAATGTTATTTATTATATAAAATACGACAAAAGAAATACGCGTATAAAATTTTCGAATGCCAAAAAAAAATCTCCAAATCTGAGCAAAATCGGTTTATATTTAGGGGTGGCGCAAAGACCATGAAGTTTCTCATTGAGTTAACATGGGAAAAAGTCAGCTTTTTATAAATCTAATATTTAAACGCGATAATATGTTACAAATAATTCCGTGTTTCAGTATATTGTTCAGAATTCATCAGAGAATAAGAATCAATCGTACATTTTGAGGTTGAATAATTTTAAGCCACTCTTATGGGTCCCAAAGAAAACCCCATACGTGACAAATTTGAATTTTACGTAATATTGCGGTTTATTGACGCTTTTTAAAAGTTAAAAAAATCATTAATCGGTAATTTAAGAATACCCAGTCATTTGTTAACTAATATTCAATTGTTTAAACAATTTTAATTTGTTTAAACATTTAAGAGTATTCTTAAAAAGCAAAGTAGAACATAAAAATATTTCCATCTTTCAAAAAATAGCAAAAATAAAATATGTAAACAAAAAAATTGTTTAAACAATTTAAATATGTTTGAACATCTACGAGTATTCATAATAAACAAATTAGTACTTCAAAATATTGAAATTTGTTGAAAATTTAGTGAGATAAAATCTTTTTCCTGCTTTTTTTTATGTAAAATATATACTTGAACAAATACGTATTACTTAAATAATTGTAAAATTATTTAAACGAATAATTTTACTGTTATCATTGATTAAATAACTCATAAAGTCTACAAAATACGTTCATTTCGCGAGTTACCTGAAAAAATTTTTTTTAACAAATTAAAATTGTTTAAACAATTGAATATTAATTAACAAATGACTGGGTATTCTTAAATTACTGATTAATGATTAGTTATTTTTCATAAACTTTTAAAAAGCGTCAATAAACCGCAATATTACGTAAAATTCGAATTTGTCACGTATGTGGTTTTCTTTGGGGACCCATAAGAGTGGCTTAAAATTATTCAACTCCAAAATTTATGATTGATTCTTATTCTCTGATGAATTCTGAACAATATACTGAAACACGGAATTATTTGTAACATATTATCGAGTTTAAATATTAGATTTACAAAAAGCTGACTTTTTCCCATGTTAAATCAATGGGAAACTTCATGGTCTTTGCACCACCCCTAAATATTAACCGATTTTGCTCAAATTTGGAGATTTTTTTTTGGGCATTGGAACAAAACTGGGGGGTGAGAGCAGAGAAATTCGAAAAGTGAAAAATAAGGGCCACCCTCTATAATATAAAATAATGGAAAAGAAAGGACAATATTTTTGATAATTGATGAAAATTTTGATGTCTTAGCTTCAGAATTAAAATATGTAATACTTTTGTTGTAAAATATATAAACAATCAACCCGGCATTCAAATGTCTTGTTCAAATTATAATAATATTTTTTTTTTGAATGTCAGCTTTTGGTGTAAAACTCTAACATAATCTAAAATTGTTAAAATTTCTGAATCTCCTTTGAGATCTGATTTTTTAAATTTCAGACGAAAAATACTAACATAGTCCAAAATTTTTAAAAACATTCTAAATCATGTTCAAATAATAACGATTTTCGTTTTCAATTACACATTTTTGGTGAAAAATATAATAACATAACCACAAATTGTTTAAATTTGTGAATCTTCTTTGAGATCTGACTTTTTACATTAAAAATATCAATTTCCGACGAAAAAAATTAGCATGATCCAAAATTGTTAAAAGATTCTAAATCTTGTTCAAAATATAATGATTTTTGTTTTAAATTACCACTTTTTGGTGTAAAAGACTATAACGTAACCTAGAATTGTTTAAAAAAATGAATCTTTAAAATCTAATGATTCACGTTTTAAAAAACTTGATTTTTCTGTGAAGAATGTTAATATAACATGGAAATGTTCAAAAATGGCAAATCTTGTTCAAACTATATTGATTTTGGTTTCGAAATACGTATTTTTAGTTTAAAAATCTAACATAACCTAAAATTGTTAAAAGTTTTGAATCTTCTTTAAAATCTAATTTTTTATAATTAAAAATACCAATTTCCGATGATAAACACTAAGATAATCCAAAATTGTTAAAAGATTCTAAATATCGTTCAAATTATGATTTTTTTTATAATAGCAGTTTTTGGGGTAAAACGCTAACGTAACCTACAATTGTTCAAAAATTATAAAACTTTAAAATCTATTGATTTTTGTTTAAAAACCGCTAAACGGTAAAAAACGCGAAAAATGTAATTTGTTAACAAATTTTTAATGTTTGAAATCTAATAATTTGTGATTAAAAATACCAAAAAAAAACGTATTATTATTGTCTTGTTAGGCTGGTCCATTTATGTCCCATGGCACTGTGGTTAAAAACCTATTCCACTATACCTTTTATTTTAAAACCCCTGTGAAACAGAGATATCATTCAGGTCCTTTAGCATGAGTACATATACCGCCATACGACTCCACCTCAATGCGTATGGGCCTGTGAACATTTTTCTTTTACTAAGGTGTGCTTAGAATCACTGTATAAATTTAATCACAACCAGTAATAACCCGCGCCTGCGTCCAACTCTATTAGAAGTACTCGCATTTGCCTGGACGTTTGGTCAGGGGAGAGGAAAACTGCAGAAAACCACCTCCTGAGTGCAGCCGGTTTTTTCGACAGTCCGATTAGACCACGGCCATCGAATGCACACGCTCATCCTCGTCGTCAAACTTCCCGCTCGACATTAGCAAAACGCAGCGAATACACAACCTGGTCGTACGTCGCAGATGGCCACCCATCCGAGTGCTATCCGCGCTCGAAATGACTTAACATCCGGACTTTTTTTAAAACAGATGTGCTCTTTTTTTTGAACAGTTATCTTTAAGATTTAATCTAAAAATGAAATCAATATTTTTAACTTTCAAATCATAGCGATATCTCATCAGTCATAATTTTAGCACACTTAAGTGATACTGATTGACTCACGCCTGACTACACGACTCTGACTCAATATATATTTATACTGGAATAGTGTCTTATGCACTTTTATTTTATCGCTGTCGCAATTACTACTTATCTATAGCAACAAAAAATGTCCTACATATTTGCTTTTCGATTATTGCGATTAGATAATTTTATTATAATTTTATACTTTTAAAAAGATTGTAATATTTTCATCACTCGGGATATAAATTATTAAAAATGTTGTATTTTAATTATAAATTATTAAAAACGGATGTATATTGTGAAATTCTATTTAAAGCATTCAGGAAATAATATATCTTCTGAATTATAAGAAAAACAAAAGCTTTTTACAAGTTATAAATATTTTTCTATAAGATTCTATTATTAGTTTATTATTTACTCTAGAAAATAATCTTAAAATTATTTAAAGAAGTTAAAAATGACAATATACTTGAATTAAATTTAAATAGGACTAAAAGTTGCTAATGGTGAATGGTCAGGAACGAGTAGAAAAATAACATTGCCGTCAGACATTGCGTGAGTGATTGGGAGTAGAAAAACCATTTTTGGTGAGACAACCCATTACAAAATTTTCCGCTAGAATTCTATCTTTGTAGAATATTATACAAAAAGAAAAGGAATTTTGTATTGAAATTAATTAATTCAAAATATGCAATCTTTCAACTGAACAAAAAATATTTATAAAAAATAGTTTTGATTTCTTAGATTGATTAATGTAGAAACATAATTGATATTTTTTTGTATATTAATTTCTATAGATATTTATATATGAAAAAATCTCATAATGTTACAATAGAAAATAAAAATATAATTCGAGTTGGAAATTCTTTTTACAATTATTGATGGATGTTCCGTCAATTTGTGTGACCTCGAGCAAAAATTCTTGACAGAAAAAAACTAGTTAAGTTTACTTAACCCACTAACGCCCACGGTTTCATGTTTGCGTGTCTTTTAGTGTTCACAGAAAATATATATCAATTGTGTTTATGAAAATTGCAGAAATTAGAAAAAAATTATTAAAATTTTTTAAACACCTAAAAATCGTTCAAGTTCTATACAGACTATTGAGAATCTATAAATTGATGTTATTTTATCTTTACGTTTTGTAGATTCAAGAAAAGATGTAAACGTTTATATTAGTTAAAATATATTTTCATAAATAAAAATGCATAACGAAAAAATTTTTATTTTATTCTAGGTAAACTGTATAAAATAGCAAAGATTTATACTTGCAATAAAATATAAGTTTCATAAGCTGAAATTTAAAAGAGAAAGATACAATAATGAGATTGCACTAATGTGGCAAAGAAGAGTACGAGGTTCACTCAATTTTTTCACTAACGAGGTAAACATAAAAATGCCCTATTTTCGCTAATGTTATTGGTTTACCAGGAAGGTCAGAGACATATTGTCATTTATGGTCCTAAGAGGCCTTCATAAAACATTTTTTATAAAAGAAATCTTGAATATGTTTAGTAATAATTTGTATTTTGGATATAAATTAGAAGAAAAAGTATTTAACGTTTAAATTAGAATTTAGAGAAGCTTTAAAATTGAAACAGATCTTTTTGTGGATAAACTGTATTTCCAGATTTGTAAAAAGAATTTACTAACATTTTCCCTTTTTTTCTTTAATGTATTGCAAGAGAAATTCTAGTTACTAATTAAATAATTTACAATACTTTGTTAAATTTTTCTTTGCAGAATGAAATGAAACAAAAAATTAGATTTTTTAACAAAATAATTTAATTTTTAACAACATAGTTGAATTTTCAACCGAATAGTTGAATTTTCAATCAAATAGTTGAATTTTTAAGCCAAAAAGATAAATTTCTTACAAGACTGTGGAATTTTCAATCCAAGAGGACGAATTTTCTATCCAAAAGGACGAATGAACATCAAAATAGCTAAATTGTCAACAAAATAATTGAATTTTCACCAAAACAATTTACGTTTTAACAAAATAATTAGATTTTCAACAAAATAATTGAATTTTTAACCAAATGGTTGAATTTTCAAGCCAAAAAGATAAATTTCTGAGACGACAGTTGAATTTTCAATCCAAAAGAACAACTTTTGTATCCAAAAAGACGAATGTTCAGCAAAATAGTTAAATTGTCAACAAAATAATTAAATTTTCACCAAAAAAATTGACATTTTAACAAAATAATTAGATTTTCAACAAAATAGTTGAATTTTCAAGCCAAAAAGACAAATTCCTTAGAACACAGTTGAATTTTCAATCCAAAAGGACAACTTTTCTATAAAAAAAGACGAATTTTCAACAATACAGTTCTATTTTCAACGAACTAATTACATTTTCAACGAAACAGTTGATTTTTTAACAAAATAAGTAAATTTTCAACAAAATAGTTGAATTTTCAACCAAAAAAGACTAATTCTCAACAGAAAATATTATAGTTGATATTTCAAACAACAAAATATTTTAATTTTAAATAAAAAACAGTCGAACTTAACTAAAAAGAGGAATTTCCAGCGGAAATAGAGAGAATTTTTTCGTAGACTGAAAAATGTATTAATACTTTAATAGTATTAATACATACCAGTAGACTAGGAAAAATAACATCGAGAACAAAAAATGTAATAGTTGATTTTCAAACAAAAAATATTTTAATTTTAAATCAGAAACTGTTGAATTCAACCAAAAAGGCGAATTTTTATCAAAATAGTTCAATTCTCGACCAAAAAAGATTCATTTGGAACCAAACAGTTGCATTTTTAATCAAATTTCTATCAAAAGGCATGAGTTCTTAAACCAAAAAGACGAATTTTGAAGCAAAAAATTGAATGTTCAACCAGGAAAGATTTGTCAGTCAACAAAGAAAAAAATTTGAACCAAGAATTAATTAATTTTTAAACCAAAAAGTCAAATTCTCTAGAAAACAGTTGAATTTTTAACCCGAAAATATGAATTTTCAACCAAAAAGTTAATTTTGCATGAAATATTTGAATTTTATACAAAAATAATAGAATTTACAACAAAACAGTTGAATTATCAAAAAAAAATTGATTTTCAACCGAAAAATACTAATTTTCAACAGAACAGTTGAATTTTTAACGAAAAAGTTAATTTTCAACCGAATAGTTGAATTTTGAAATAAAAACGATCAATTTTCAACTAAAAATGGAATAGTTAAATTTGCAGCTGAACAAATTGATTTTTAACTAACAAATACGAATTTTCAGTAAAAGATTTAAATTTTCAACCTAAGAGATGGATCTTCAACTAATAAACAGAATTTTTAACCAGGAGTTTAACTCTCAATCAAGTAGTTGAATTATAAATCAAGAAGATTAATTTTCTACCAAAAAGGACGACTTAAAAACAAAATACATAAATTCTCAACCAAATTGTTGAATTGTGAACTAGAAATGATCAATTTTCAACCAATAATGGAATAGTTAAATTTTCTTTGAAAAATATTTATTTTCAAACAAAAAAGAATAAACTTCCAACAAAATAGTTAAATTTTCAACCAACTAGTAGAATTTTTAACCAAAAGAGATGAATTCTTATCCAGAAATATAATGACAGACATTTCAGTTGAAAATAATTCACTTTCGGCGAAAAATGGTTAGATTTTCTTTCAGGTTCTTCTATTAATTCGGTTCGCATTTAAACGAAAAAGTGGAAAAAGGCTTTACTTGTAAAATAAAAATAATAATTTTCATTTTTCAACATTCTTCGTTACCCCCCCCCCCACATTAAATATCGTTACAAAACCTGCCCCCCCCCTGGCAGTGTGACGTATTTTTTGTAAGGCCCCATAAAAGTGCCCATAAAAATGTCAATAAAAGCCCTTCTACAGGAGATCGACAGATATATGTACCATTTAACTTAACGCCAAGTACCCCAATTACCCCAAATACCCCACTCTCAATGAGCCTCCAGGTAATGACTAACGTACTCAATCATGTGAAGTCCTTAAAACTCGTACCGTATGCAGCCGGATTTTTCGTAGAAGCGCTCGCATTCACCTAAATATTTTTTCAGAGAAGTGGAAAACTGCATAAAACCAAAAATCCCGAGCAGAGCCGGTTACCGACAGACAAGTTTGAATTTAGGAATTCGATAGCATCGAGTGCCCATATCCATCTCGGCGACAAAACTCCCGCTCAAAAATAGCTAAATGCAGTGAAAACATGACTAACAAGCGAGAATAACAAACGGTCACCCATCCGAGCACTAACCGCGTCCGTCTGAGCAATTTATATAGTATTTTCAATTTTTGCGATTTATTTCAGATTATTTATTAGTTTCAAGATCTAGTTTAAATCTCTAAATTTGGAGAAATTCCAAATGTTGATCTCTCAAAATCTCAAGAGTTGGAATTTATAGAAAAAGTAAAACTCGATCAAGATTCCAACTTAAAATTTGCGGGTAAATTGCAGAACTCCATCCTTCTTTGAAAATGCGATGGAACCAGAACAAAGTTTTATGCAGTTTTTTCCAAATTTAATTGAGGTAAATTACTAAATATTAATAAGCAAAACTCGAGCACAAATACAAAATCTGAACCAGGTTTAAAAATCGTGCACAGAAGAAAAAGATTAATATTCGTTGTTCTTCCTAAACTCTACGGGCAGAAAGTTTTTTTTACCTATTTTGACTTCAAAATGGGCCCCCAAATTAACATTTTCAATGCTATGGATTTTCCTAATTTCTAAAATTCAACTACACTCAACTTCCGATATAAGAACGCTTTCAGGCATGGCTTGCAGTGGCCTCGATCCTAAATCAGGGGAATCCAAACGTAAACCGCCAGAGTCGCATAAACCATTTCTATTGGATTTGGACACATGACGCAACCTGATGCAACTTTGTGTGCTGAGAGTGAGGCCCTCTTGCTTTTTTGTCACGATTGACTGAGCACCGCCTCTCTCTCGATCCCGCGACTCCCCTCATCACGAAACTGCCGAGGACATCAATTCTAGGAATATCGTAAACCGGGGGTTCTTATATCGGGAGTTGAGTGTACCTAGAAGAATAATCTCACCTGTACTGTACAAGTTGGCCAATTCTTGAGCACCCTTATGATTAGGGCCCCATCTGGGGACAATTCTATCTTCCGTCGAAGTGGGAATGACCGAGTTGGCATTGGGGTCATCCTCCAGCATGGAATTTTCATAAATCTGTCGATCAGTTTTCACAGGAGCCAGAAAAGTTGTTGCCATAGAACATGCGGCTGAAGCCGCTTGTCCCAAATGGGGTACAGCAGAGGCTTCCATAATATTTTGAAAAAATCCCAATTATTAGAAATCACTTTCCTAATATTAATAAAAGAATCCTTTCATCAGGGTACACTCATAAAACCAATAATATCAATTGAATATGAATTTTGGACTTAAAATCTGTTCTCATGATCTTCTCAAATAGGGAAATTTGACCTTCTTCTTAAAAGGTGATGCGAAAATTCCTCCTGCCAGTTACTGAGCTATGTTCCAAAAAATTATTTTTCTTATTGCGAATTTCTGTCCAGGTCGACGGCTTTTGAATCTTCGCCATACGAACAAAGAAATACGCGCTTTCGAGCGCGTATTTTTCAATGTTGGGCTATAGCTCAAATCTGATTCTCCTTTTGAGAATGCTACTTGATGTCGAGTTTTTCCAGAAATGTAGGGGTCTAGATATCTGAGAAAAATTAAGACCCTTCATAAGCGTTTTCAGCTGAAATATAGGCGATTTCATCCTGAGGTGTGTCTAATGATCTAATTTTTTGAGACCATGAGGATGTTTCTAGTCATTGGGAAACCTGACTTAACTGAAATTGTCCCAGTTTGGTACTTCGATCTTCACTGCAATCAGTGATCCCGTTTTGAATTCCTGCAAAAGAATAAAAAAGAAGCGTTTTAAAAATTGTGAAAAAACTATTTTATACCATTAACTTATTGGTGAAAATGAAAAAATCAACACTATCCTGTCGCGAGAAAACTATTGGCTCTCATTCACCTAAACAAATTTTAATTATAGGATCTAATAGTGCTTGACTCATTTTATAATATCTTGTGCTTTAATTATTTAGACATTATCTGGTAAGTACGAAATACCTTCACCAAAAACAAGTTTCTAAGCCAATTGTGTTGATTTTTTTATTTTCAAGCTTACATAGAACATTTTCAAATATTTACAAAAGGCATCGATTTTGGAATGCTTTCCTTTCAGAAAATTATAAAATATTTCTAAATGTCCGTTTGTCCTAAATGCAGAGTGCCTGAAAAACTGCATTTTCCAAAATTCACTGATTTTTCCCTGATCAATTATTCATTTTCCCTGGGCATTAATATTGAAAGACCAGAATCTTAATCTTGTAACAGACATTTAACAGATATTTATAGTGCCTCTTATAGAAATTCCCTGACTTTTGTAAGATTTTTTTTTAAATCCCTGACTATTCCCTGATTTTCTGTGGCCAATAAAATTCCCTGACTTTTTCCTGATGTTCAGAATTTCCCTGACTTACGGCCACCCTACAAAATGTGTCCTAATGTCCTAAATTTTCTACTTCATAATCTTCCAAAATATTCTGTAATCTTCCACGATCTTCTATAATGTTCTGGTACATTACAGAATCTTTCAGAATGTTTTAGAATATTTTCGAAACCCTCAAGGATCTTCTGAACCATTCTAGAATCTTCCACAAGATTATAGAATCCTTCAGGATCATCTAGACCTTCAAAATCGTCTAGGATCTTCTATAATGTTCTAGATGTTACAAAAATTGTTAGAAGGTTTTAAAATCTTCCAGAGTAAAGAATCTTCTAGAATTTTCTGTAATATTTTTAAATCTCCTACAAGATGATCGAGAGTATTTGAGAATATTTTATGTTTGTTGCAGAAGATTTCTATATGTTCCAGAATATTCCAAAATCTTCAATAATTTCAAAATCTTATCTATAGATTTTCCCATATTATTCAATAATCTTTCAGAATCTTCTAGAACTTTCGACCATCTAAATTTTTAGAAGATTTTAATGTTAAAAGTCTAAATTTCAATTCAGTGAACAAATAAAAATCGAATTGTGTATACAATGGATAATGAAAAAGGATAAAAAAAAAGTTTTAATTCTAAATTGCATAGGTACAAGTAAAACATGAAAAATAAAAATATTTTTGCATTGGAAAATTCAACTAGAAGGAAGTTTAAACACTAATGACCAATTCATTCAAGGAAGATTACCTGCGAATTCTGAAAAATTGATAACAATTTATTTGAAAATGTAGTATTTTTCAAAATAGGGTAGTTATTGAGGATTTATTTTTTGATTCGGCGTGGAAATTCGTTTTTTTTTTAATTTATCCCAAAGAAATAAAAAAATTGAAAAATAAGAGAATATACTGAGATTCATTCTTGGCCAACCATTTCTTTACATTGAAGAAAATTATTTTTGAAAAATCAAATTATATTTTAAAACATTTTCGCCGGCCTCAAAAATGATTAATTTCAATAAAACTGATAAGATGCCTTCCTTATATAAATAGAAACTGTAAACAAATATGGGAAAAAATAAAAGAGGTGGGGCTTTCCAGAAAATCTTTTTTATTTTTCCACTGAATTTTGAAAACACGAAAAGGAAATTTTCACGAAAACCCCACCTTTTTTATTTTTCCAAATATTAAAAAAAAGTTTCTTCTAATATGTGAAAGGCATTCTATCAATTTTATTCGGGCTAAAAAATTTTCGAGATCGGGAAAATTCAAATAAAATAATTGTTTTGAATTTTTTCTCGTAAACAATGCAAGATATCACAAAAGAGTAGAAGATAATTTCTGAAAAAATTTTCTAAATTTGTAAAATTTTCTCGGAACATTTTTTTGTACCTTTCGTTATTTCCGATAACAAGGAGAAAATTCGATTTTTCAAAAATAATTGTTTTTAATGTCAAGCAGTGGTTTACCAATAACGAAACTTATAAGAAATATGTTGTACATATTACAAACTATACTGTATTTTGAAAAAAATGTCTTTATTTTTTTGAGAATTCGCAGGTCATCTTCCAATGATTGTAAAAAATAAAAAATAAAATTTTGTGGTCAAACTGTAAAATTGAAAAAAAATGTTTTAATTTGTTCAATTTCACTCTCGAATGACATAATCAAATAAAAAATCATTCCGACATCATGACATAGACTTTTCTTGAATATTTGCCTGATTTGAAATGGAATTCGTCTAATAACTAATTATAATTTCCTAATTATTACTATACTACTGAATTTAATTATCTAACTATATAATTCTGCATCTCATAATTTTTGAATTTAAAATTCTTCTCCTAGACATACAAGTCTTATAATTTAAAAAATGTTGTAAAATAAATAGAATATAAATTTAAATTAATGTATATCTTGAACTATGCCGTGATATATTCATGGGATGAATTATTCTTCTATTTATTCTTAAAAGGTGATATCATTGTATATTTTTCTTCGCAAGTTTTCTTAGTCATCAGTGCAGGTCTTATTAAAGGAGCATTAAAATAAAAAATAAATTCAAATTAATTACATAAACTGAGGATTTACGCCAAACTTAATATTAAATTTGTATCACAATGTTTACTTAGCTTAAATAAATGGTTGTAATGTTTAGTAAATATAAAATATTCGCTATAAAGCATTGTTGTTAAAAAAGAGTTAAAAAAAGGTGTTAGAAAATTATAAGGAATGGTCTTTCGCAGGAGCTGAAAAAGCAGATGCAAAATTTTGCAAGAATTCATTCCCTCAATATATTGAGATTAAATACTCGTGAGACATCGTAGAAAAGATTCACGAAAAAATTCCTTCGGTGAAAGGACTTTTATTTTAAGGTTGATCCAAGACCACAGAGAGTACAGTTAGAAGATTCAGATTCAGTTAAAAAAATATAAATCCACGTTATTATTTTCAATGCTCTAAATTTTAGAATGAATCAATAAATTTGTAAACTTTCAAAATTATATCATTTTAAGAAATTTTAAGCTAAACACATTAAAAATTAAACGACTCAGATTTTTTAAATTTCAATTATTTTTATTTCAAGTAGTTTCAAATCAATAATTTTTCATTTTTCCAGGTATATCAAGAAAGCTTTTTTATTTGTGGGTGATTCAAAATCAATCTATTTAGATTATTACATTTTCACAAATAGGAAAAAGAAACAATCCAATAATTTTTATAAAATTTCTAATATTTAGTGCATTCTTCTTACAAAATTTTTTAAATAAAAAGATTTCTTTCAAAAGATTGAGGTAAAAATTATTAAGACTCAATTAAAAGAAATCAGAAAATATGCATAAACAAACCCTATCTTAAAATCTTTCAAAATCCTTAAAACTTCAAGTTTAATAATTAAATTATCTTAATAATTCTCTTCAATTTTTTTCAATTTTTTAAAATCTTTTCAAATTTAAAATTTTTTTTTGAAATTTATTAAAAGCTTCTAAATATTTTTTAAAATGATTCGAATTTTTTCTAGAATTTTTTAAAAATCCTGAAAAAGTACGAAATTTGGACTCAGATCTTTCAGATTCTTTTTTTGATAATTTTGGAAATCTTTTGAAATCCTTTTAAATATTCTCTTAGAATTAATTTTTCAAAATGAAATATCATTTTCAAATTTTCTAGGAAAATTAACAATTTTTTGTATTCTTTTGAAACCTATCACAATTCTTGAAATGCTTTTAAAAATTTTCTTTGGAATCTGCAAAAGTCTACATTTTGTTTTAAATTATTTGAAACCATTTCAAATTTCTAATTAATTTTGAATCTTTTCATAACTTCTAAATATCTCTGCAACTTACTCGAATTTGTTTTAAATTATTAAGCGTTCAATTGTTGTTTATACATTAAAATTCAATAATTTCGCTACAAATGAAAAATGTTTAAAATAGAACAATTAAAATTATAACTTTCAAAGTTTAAATGTATCTCTTTGATATTTTAACGATTCAAGGCTTTCTATTTCAAACAATTAAAAATTAAATAAAATTCAGTTTTTAATTGTTTAGTTTCAAATAATTGATTTATAATTTCTTGCTTTAAATAAACAGTAAATATTGCTTATGGTTAAACAATCTTTCTTTTTCTTAATTAAAAAAGTTCAAATTGAATGGCGTTAAAAACTAAATTATTTAGACTGAAACAATATTTTGAATAGAATTTTTAATCGAACGCTTAGATTTTTTAAACTACTAATGCTTTCGAATTGAAACAGTTCTATTTTAACGTTAAAATCGGTAAATTCTTTAATTTGAAACTGATTCAGAATCGTCTTGTAAAATCAATTATTGTTCATTTATTAATACTTAAAGTACAGTTCAATTAAAAGAATCATTAATTAGTTTATATTTTCAGTTGATCAACTAAAAACGTCTTTTATACAAAAATTCAAATTACAAAAGCTTTTAGTTTTTAATTAGGTCTTCAAAACTGCAATTTTAAATTCTTTAAATAAAAAAGTACACCTAAAAATGAATATAAAAATAGAAAATTTTGAAAGCAAAAGATACGAGAATTATGCATTGTAAACTAAATGATATGATTGAAAAAGTTAACAATTTAACTTAACATTAAAAAAAGTTAAAATCGAACATGTTTTTAATTTGTGAATAATTCTAAAAAAAATAGAAAGATTATTTTAAATTGCAATATATCATCATGTGATATGAAACCTGTGATATTTTAAGTAATTGGATAGATTTTTCTTCTAAAAATTGGGGAAATTCCCGGTCAAAAAATAAATTCAATGTCATTTTCAGTTTTTTTCCGGTCTATAAAAATTCCCTGTAAAAGATTAAAATAAATAGAATATCCGAGGAACAGTCGATACATGTGTTAAGTGCACGTAACAACTAGAGGGTTAATTATTATCTGATCTCTGATATGCGTATTTATCACTATGTGATTATATGGGGTTAAGTGCAGGTTTCGGCATACACATGCAATGCTGTCTCTATTTTTCAAACGACTATTCCTTTCATAAAAATAACCGTTCTCTATGAACTTAAAAATTGAAGAAAATATTATTTTGCCTTTCTGTTTTTCTTTTTTTATTTGTATTCTAATATCCTCATCAGGAAACACAAACTTTAATGAAATCCCTATCAAAATATATAATTTTTATATCACTTGATAAAAAATGATAAGCTTGAAAAAAACTTCCATCTCATAACGTCCATTTATATTGTTAAATTAAAATATAAAAATTCCTTGATTTTGAAATTTAAGAATTTTAAATTAGATTAAAATCAAATTAAAAATCCCATTTAACCTCCAATAATCAAGTTAATGTATAGATTAAAATAGGATTAATTTGCAATAGGAGCATTTTGTGGTGTTTGTCCAAATTTGATCGTTGAATTCTTGTTTTATTTTCAGGAATTCTATACATTTCCTCGATTTTGACTCTTTTTAAGTTAATTTCAGCATGAATTGTACAATTTTGAATGATTGCAAATTTTTAAAATGCAGTCACTTTTAGGCGTATGACTACATTAATATAAATGACTATTAAGCCAATTTTAATTAATTCTAAGAATACTTCGCTATAGTTCCCAGAAATACAATATGTGTAATTTTTGTAGCTAATCATTTAAAATCATTAAATTTACATATATGGTAATGCGCTATGCGTTGCATCTCATTATAAATAAGGATCTCGTGCTCTAAATTGTAAATTTGTGCTGTTATTTCAAAAATAGTTTTTTTTTCTTCTCGAATACGAAAGCACGATACAAATTTTACAGAAGAAATTAATTTACATTACTATAGTTTTTTAAGTACGGTTTGTTTGGCGATTTCTCAATTTATATACAATATATAATTTAGAAAAGATAATACATAAAGTTTTATTTCCAATTGCACAGGTACAAGTGAAAATTGAAAAATAAAAATATTTTTCACTAATTCATACTGGGCATATCTAAACAATATTTTCTGACGCTGAAAATGTCTGGAATTTGTGCTCAAAAACTCAAAAGATTTCAAAAGGTTTCAGAAGATTTTTCAAAGATTTCGCAAAGATTTAAGGAATTTCGACGATTTTACAGATTTAACACCAATAGATTTCACAAAAATTTCAAAGAGTTCAAAAGATTTCAGAAGATTTGACAAAGATTTCAACAATTCCACAATTTTCAAAGATTTCAGAAAATTTCACAACGATTAAAAAAATCGAAAGATTTCAAATAATTACGAAAGATTTCAAAGCTTTCAGAAGATTTTGCAAAGATTTCAAAAGATTTCACAAAGATTTCAAACATGTCACAGATTTTAGAAAATTTCACAAAGATTTCAAATATTTTACAGATTTCAGAAATAATTTAGAAGATTTCGCAAATATTTCAAAAGATTTTACAAAGATTTCAAAACATATCGCAATGATTTCATAACAGTTCAAAAGAGTTCAAAAGATTTCAAAAGACTTTAGAAGATTTTATAAAGATTTTAAATATTTCATAGATTTCAGAAGATTTTACAAAGATTTCAAAAGATATCGCAATAATTTCAAAACAGTTCAAAAGAGTTCAAAAGATTTCCAAAAACTGTAGAATATTTGATAAAGATTTGAATGTTTTCAAATTGTTTACAGATTCAAGAAGATTTTACAAATATTTCAAAATATTTCAAATATTTTACTGATTTCAGAAGATTTCACAAATAATTCCGAAGATTTCACAAATATTTCAGAAGATTTTACAAAGATTTCAAAACATATCGCAATGATTTCATAACAGTTCAAAAGATTTCAAAAGACTTTAGAAGACTTTATAAAGATTTCAAATATTTTACAGCTTTGTGAAGATTTCACAAATATTTCAGAAGATTTTACAAAGATTTCACAAAGATTTCAAAACATTTCAAAGGAGTTCAAAAGATTCCAAAATATTTAAAATATGACATAGATTTTAGAAGATTTTACAAAGATTTCAAAAGATATCGCCATGATTTCAAAACAGTTCAAAAGATTTCAAAAAACTGTAGAATACTTGATAAAGATTTGAAAGTTTACAAATTTTTCACAGATTTAAGAAGATTTCACAAATATTTCAGAATATTTTACAAAGATTTCAAGAGATTTCACAAAGATTTCAAAAGATTTCAAAAAAGTTCAAAAGATTTCAAAAGACTTTAGAAGATTTTGCAAAGATTTCACAAAGATTTCAAAACATTAAAAACATTTCACAGATTTCACAAATATTTCAGAAGATTTTACAAAGATTTTAAGAGATTGTGCAGATTTCAAAAGATTTCAAAAGAGTTGAAAGATTTCAAAAAATTTCGCAAAGATTTCACAAGATTTCAAAAGTCCACAAGATTTCAAAACATTTTAGAAGATTTCACAAAAAATTCAAAGATTTCAGACATTTAACAAATTTTACAAATTTCAGAAGATTTTACAAAGACTTCAAAACATTTCAAAAGAGTTCAAAATATTTCACAGATTTCAGAAGATTTTAAAAAGATTTCAAAAGATTATCAACATGAATTTTCAACAAAATAGTTGAGTTTTTTACACAAAACGATCAATTTTCAATGAAAATGGGAATAGTTAATGTTTCTGTTAAGAAAATTAATTTTCAAATAATGAAAAAAATTTTCAACAAAATAGTTCAATCTTAAACCGAGAATATGAATTTTCAACAAAAAAGTTCATTTTCAACCAATCAGTTGAGTTTTCAACAAAATAGTTAAATTTCGGTTACAAAACTTAATTGAAAAAAAACAACAACAAAAACGAACTTTTAAGAAAGTAGTTCAACTTTCAACCAAAGAATTTCCAACAACAAAAAATGAACTTTCTATCAAAAAGATGAATTCCCAACAAAATACATCAACATTGAACAAAATATTCGAATTTTTAAACAAGAAGATTAATTTTCTACTGAAGAAGATGAATTTTCAACAAAATTCATACAATTTTAACCAGATAGTTGAATTTTCGACGACGAAGATTAATTTTTAAATTAAAAAATAATAATTTACAATAAAAATAGACGAATTTTCAATAAACCAGCTTAATCCTCAACTTAAACAGATTATTTTATTACCAAACTGTTGCAGTTTTAACAAAAAAGATTAAATTTCTACCTTCAACATTCAACTTTCTACTTTCAATAAAAAAACGAATTATCAACAACCAAACAGTTGAATTTCAAACCAAGAGGATTAACTTTTTCCAAAAAAATGAATTTTCAACCAAATGGATGAATTTTCAACTAAAAAACATACATTTTCTACCAAAAATGGAATAGTTAAATTTTCAACAACAAATTTTCAACAAAATAGTTAAATTTTCGACCAAAGAAATACATTTTTAACAAGCCCCCCATGTAATACAGTAGAGAAAAATCGCTAACCTACCCCCCCCCCCCCACCAAAAAAAGCCGTAACCATTTTTCCTGCCATTTTTGCCCCCCCCCCCATACGTAAGGCTTTCTCTATAGTAAGTGTGTAAGTTTAATATTGGCGTAACGCTCGAGGTACCCCCCCCCCCCAAGCGTTACGTATTTTTTAAACGGCTCCTTATTAAAAAAAAAAAACTTCTCTTCGAATATGAAAGCACAATACCAATTTTACAGAAGAAATGATTTGCATTATCAGAGTTCTTTAGTACGATTTGTTTTAGAATTTTCTCAATATAAATAAAATTTCACTTAGGAATATTTTTTCTTACAATATGTCAGATATGATTCTCTTGATAGCAAGAAGTGACGAATTAAAATCGATGGCTGTGTTGAGGCGTAGTCGCTAGCTGACGCGATAAGTATAAACTAAAAATATGATTGTATTACTACGATCGTTACGCGCGCACCTGCTCGTCTTTAAAGGACAATCGAGTTTTCGTTATACATTATATCCTCGCAACTTTATTTGCGTTCTAAATTATTTAATAGTTCTCATAATCAATCATTTTTATTACCCATTTTCCAAATAACTGCAGGAAACCAGTAAAAATTCTTTACATTCAACTGGTTTTTTAAATCAACTGATATTTTTGGTTTAACTAATATTTATGGATTATATCGTTTCTCGTTTTCAATTTAACGAGAATAGAATAGATTAAAAGGGGCGAAATGAAATATTATTAGGAGACATTACACATAGGGTAGATACACCGATTAGCGGCATATAGCAAGGCCATTTTTACATTTGACATATTGATACTCATGGCTGATAAGGTTTCATACACATTAGAATTCCACATTTTATGCGGTGGAAAATTTGAATAGTGTCATGTTTCACTCATTTTTATCGGAAAAAGTTGATAAAGAGATTGACTATTAATCAATTTGGCTTGAATAATTAGGGGATATTGTTTTTCTTATCAGTGATTCAAACCAAAAAATTTGTTTAAATTAAAGGTATAATTTTATATCTTATCATTTCATACACTATGAAGAATATCTTGTGTTTATTTTGAAGAAGACATTATTTAATTTACAAATAAAGTATTGATTCAAACACAATTTTGTTTGGCTTAAAGCAAAATTGGTTTAAATTAACTTTTTCGGGTTTCCCCGTGTTTAATCGGATCAATTGAATTTTTAATACTAGTACATTTTCGTCATTTTGTACTTGTTGGGAATAATTAAATGAAGTTTAAAAAAAATCAAAACTGGGTGTTAATTATTTGATGAATATTTAACTTATAAATGATAAAAATTTGCTTGATTGATCCTACAAAGGTCTGAATTATGAAATACTGAGGAAATTAATTTATATGTCACGAAGATAGATTATTTTAAAAAGAAATAAAAGAAAGATTAAATGAATTGAATATCTATAGTAAATAGTGTTGAGTAATACAGAGAGAAACAACTTCCTTCATATCTTGAATTTTTTAAGTTCAAGTGCCAACAATTCAATGGTTCTTTTTTTGAACTGATAGCTATAATGTTCTGAACTTGGTATTAATCTTATTTTTAATAATTGACGATCTTAAATGATTTTAGAAGTTGCATGTATATTATTCTTTTATTATTTATTGATATCCAACTCAGAAATAGAATTTGCATGGAATCTGAAAATAATCTTTATCATTCCAATGTCGGGAATTTTCTGTTTCGGTATTTTTTTCGGGAATTTTACAGTGTTAAGAATTTTCTCTTTTGGGATTTTTTAGTCATCCCAATGAGTCATGTTCTAAGTTTAAAAGTCTGCAACTTCGACTAAAATTAACACCATTAATACCTAGCTTCCATAATTGCGAAAACAATACTATCTTTCAATAAAATTGATTTTAAAAAATATTGTTCTTCTTTTGATTCTTCTAACTTCTCAAAAACGAGAAAAAGTGTAACCATTTTCTAAGAGTAAAGATGGGTTTACTTGAAAAAGAAATCCCAAAATGTGGCATTTGAGTAACTTGAAAAAATTAGCAATTTTTATCCCTGAGGCCATCATTCAGAAAATTCCATCAATTCGTAATATTTTGTGAAAAGTAATTAGTTTAAACAAATATAAATCGTTTAAACAATTGTCAAAGAGTTGAAACAAAAAATTAAGAGAGACTAATGGAAATTAAAAAATTTGCAGAAAACTATTATTCTGATAATTTTCCGGTTAAAGGTTACACATCAATAATTATAAATTCTTTAAACAATATAAAAAGAACTCGTGCGAAAAATTGATATAACAGATGAGGTCAATATTTCGCAAAACACGTTTTAGGCTTTTTTTGGGTGATTTTTGGGGCAAAATGAAAGGGATTTCAGGGGAAGAATTGGAAAATGAATTATGGATTATTTTTCCTGCAGGAGTCTTGATTAGATAAAATACTCAGAAAAAATTATTTTAACAATGTTTTTTACTTCTTATCAATTTTTGAAAAATGGTTGAATTTTAAAGTGATGGCTTATTTGTTCGAGGGAAACATTCTCTACAACTCATACAGTTTCCAATTTTCAAAGTTTAGTGTATGCCTGAAATCGTTAAAACAATTTTTTTCAAGGAAACATTTTTTAAACAAATACAAATATTTAAAGATTATTTACTTATTTCCAAATTAGAAACAGTAGAGTTGTATAAGGAATATTTCCTCAAAAATAAGCGACTGTTTATTAAAATGAATCCATTCGAAAACAATGTTAAGATGCGATATTAAGAAAAGATTTGATTACAAAAAGTAATTGTTAAAATAATTTTTTGTCGTTAGTCTTAAACTTTTTTCATTAAAAAGAATTCGTGTTGACTGTTTCTGAGAACCTTAAAAAACAGTCTAGGAAGTAAGCAAACTTTTAACATTATTTGTCACTTTTTACTTTGAGCTACCCTAAGTGACAGCTGTGAACTCTAGTTTATTTATTATAAAAAATATGTGTTATCCCCATTTAAATAAAAATTCAATTACTTATAAACCCAGAAAATCTACAGGCACGAAAAAACAGGTGCTAAGAACAAATATCTAATTATACATGTGAAAATTACAATATTATTACTGATGGTCTCGTTTTTTTCTTTGAAAAATTGTTTTTTTAATTATGTCAATTGTTTTCCAATATTTAATATACATTTTACATTTAAAAAATGATCTATTGTAACAATTAACTACTAAGTTAAAAATTCCTACTGTTTTTTTCTTCGGGAAAAAATATGTAATTATACTTGAAAAAATTGCAATAGTATTTCGGATGATTTCGTTTGAAGGATAAAATACCATTTCTCATGAAAAAATTTGAAACATGAATTCGACCAAAATTTCTTTCTTATTGCTTCTTACGATTTTTTTAGGCGATACAATTTTAATGAATAATAGCTTATTTTCTCGGGAAAAAGATTCCGTGTAACTTGACCTCATTCAATTATATTAAATTAAATAAATTAAAATGGGATATACTTATTTGTTTTTAAAATGTTTGTTTTAAAAACTTGGTCTTTAATTATATCAATAGTTTTTCAATATTTAATATACATTGTATATTTAAAAAATTATCCATTGTAACAATTAACAACTAAGTTAAAAATTCCCACGGTTTTTTTCTCATGAAAAAGTAATGTACTTTAAAAAATTGCAATATTATTACTGATTATGGCGTATCGAAAAAATAAAGTTCTTTATTCGTTCATTTAATAGGGATGGAAACTTTCTCTTGGGAATCAAAAAAACTCTCCTAAAGTTTCATTTAAAAAAAATGTATGATGTCTTCGCATTGCAGGTATAGTCAGAAATATGTATAACAATAATGCCATTGAAATATTTTTTACCCTGCCTAAACCACCTTGAATTATAAAAAAAAATTTAGAAAGTTGACTTTTTCGCTATTTTCTTAGAGTTATATCAATTTTCTCGACTACCTGACCATTAAGTGTGTGATATATGTTACCGGAAATGTATTTTTAATACATTGTAATAATAATATATATAAATAAGGTTGACATTGAAATAATTTTTATTTACTTTTAATTACAAAAAAATATCTAAAAGTGACATACTGTTTTTTATTTCTCGAGAAAATACATATTAAATGTGTAAATGAAGTAAACATTTATTTATTTTGCATAATCATTCTTGACAATAAGTAATACATTTATCTGAACACATTTTTAATGGGTTTCTCACTATGCAGACACAAATTAAGGTACAATAGAATTTTGTTTACTGAATTCAGTTGTTCCACTTGAAAAAAACTGAAAAAAGTCCCTTAGCACTTTTCTCTATGTTGCATTTTTCCTAAATTTTCGCTAAAATATGAATAAAGTCGGCTCGGGGGATGCTGAATTTAATGAAAGTTTTAAGTAAATGGATTTTTTGTATTTTTTATGGTAATATGGCATCCCATGAACATTTGAAGATGAAAACGAAAATAATTGGTAGGCCGCTTTTTAAACAAAGTCGATTTTTGTATTAAATTACTGAAGAATGAAGAAATTTTCATCAGATTATATGATAAATATTGGTTAACATTTTTTTAATACATTTTTTTATTTAATACGGTTGTCTGTTACACCAAGAATATTTTAAGGCGAAAAAGAAAATAATCGGAGGGGATTTAAAAAAAAAACGATTTTTGTATTCAATTACTAAGAAATTAAAGATTATATGGTAAATATTGGTCAACATTTTTTTAATAGTTTTTTTTAATTGATTATGGCTGTCTGCCACCCCATGAATATTTCATGATGAAAACGAAAATCATCGGTAGAGCGCTTTCTGAGAAGATTAGGTTTATGTCTTTAATTAATGTGGAATGACAAAATTTGTGTAAAACAACAAATTCTTATTGTAGTAGTGTTTAATTTTAATTAAATATAAAAATTGACTTTTTAAAAATCACCTCTCCGATTATTTTCATTTTCATCTTTAAATGTTCTTAGGGTTACATTCAATCACAATTAATAAAAAAAAATCAATTAAAAAAAATGTTATCCAATATTCACCATATAATTTTATGAAAATTTCTTAGCAATTTAATACCAAAAACGAGTTTTAAAAAAAACGAACACCTTTGATTATTTTCATTTTTATCTTGATATATTTGTGAGATGACAGACAACCACATTGAACAAAAATCCTATTCTTGATTAAAAATACGGTTTCCCATTTTAAAAAATCAATTTGACCTTGAAATGACCGTGAAGGTCAAGGTCACCATTCGATTGGGCGTCAAAAATGCTACAACTCTTGTGTTGGACATTTTCTTCGAAAATGCATGCCAGTCGAGTCATCCTGCTGTACGTTGTTTGACCTTGCCATGACCTTCCCAGGTCAAATTTTCGATTAGTCAAGGTCATATCTGGACGTAAAATTTTCCGCTCTCTCAGTTCCCGGGGTCAAAAATAGGGGTTTCCATTAAAAAATAATAATTTGACCTTGAAATGATCGTGAAGGTCATGGTCAAGGTGACCATTCGATCAGGCTGAGAATAAAATTCAATGCAAAATAAGGACCAAATATTAAAGTAATCACGATAAATAAAATTTGTACTTTGTTTTGCAATATCTGAATAAGCAGTCCCAGGCCGAAGTACATAAATAAATTATATATACATTTGATATAAAAGTGTTGAACATAATGTAGAAAAGTTTACGTTTTGGACAAAACGAGTGCGAAGCACGAGATAAGTGATGAGAATGTGTTCGTTAAAGCCGAAGGAGCTTTAACAAAAAAGAATTCACAAGCACCAAGTTACAGTTGTCGCCGCTTTACCTTTAATTTTAAAAGGTCTGTGCACCACAAATGTGGGGGAAATACAATGACCGAGTGCGTAGTGCGAAGCGCGAGAACCAACAGTCGCACGCCCCAGGCGCGCTCAAAGTTCTTTTCTTCAAATAATAATTAATTTTTCCCCTCAAATCAAAAAACCTTTTTTTTTAATTTATGAAAAAAAAAATTAAACGACTGAAAAATCCCTAAAAATAAAATTCCCGATACGTTAAATTCCGAATTGAAAAATTCTCGAATAATAAAATTTCCGAATAATAAAATTTCCAAATAATAAAATTTCCGAATAATAAAATTCCCGAAAAATAAAATTAACGAATTGGAAAATTCCCGAATAATAACATTCCCGACAGTTTATAATATTATCGAATTTTGAAACTTCCCGAATAATAAAATTCCCGAATTATTAAATATCCGAACTAGAAAATTCTTAAATTTTTTATCATAAATATTATTTATTAAAAATACAATAAACAAATATTTTATTGAAAAAAATTATTTTTAATGTTTAAAGTTTCTAAAAGTGAGCAAATAAATGTTCATCCTGAAATATATTTTTTTCAATTATTGTTATTTTAAACTCGAACAATAATTTTAGAAATTTTAAACATAAAAAATATTTTAATTATAAAAATATTTGATTATTGTATTTTTAATAAATAAATAGTATTTCTTTAAAAAATTTAATTGTCAAATTCGGGAATTTTC
Organism: Andricus curvator; assembly: GCA_932195095.1. Lineage (NCBI taxonomy): Eukaryota > Metazoa > Arthropoda > Insecta > Hymenoptera > Cynipidae > Andricus > Andricus curvator. Next base: position 459,421 of record CAKNYM010052035.1, read on the forward strand.
TAGTTCGGATATTTTATAATTCGTTAATTTTCTGAGGTTGACTAAAAAATCCTCAAAAATCAAATTCCCGACACTGTAAAATTCTCGAATTGGAAAATTCCCACATAATAAAATTTCCGAATAATAAAATACCCAAACCATTTATAATACATATTACCTAATTGGAAAATTCCCGAATAATAAAATTCCCACATAATAAAACTCCC
>CAKNYM010052035.1:459636-473255 GCA_932195095.1 Andricus curvator
ATTTTCTGAGGATGACTAAACAATCCTCAAATATCAAATTCCCTACAATATCTCGAATTGGAAAATTCCTGAATAATAAAATTTCCGAATAATAAAATTCCCAAATAATAAAATTCCCGATTAATAAAATTCCCGAATAATAAAATACCTAAACCGTTTATAATATTACCGAATTGGAAAATTCCCTAATAATGAAATTCCTGACAGTTTATAATATTATCGAATTTTGAAAATTTCCGAATAATAAATTTCCCAACAGAAAATTGCCGGATTATTAAATATCTGAACTAGAAAATCCCCGAATTGAAACAATTAAAATTTTTATTGTAAATTTCTTTATTTATTAAAAAAACAATAATCAAATATTTTTATTTAAAAAAATTATTTTTAATGCTTAAAGTTTCTAAAAGTATTGTTTGAATTTAAAATAACAATAATGTAAGAAAATTAATTTTCATCCAGAAATATATATTTTTTTCAATTATTGTTATTTTAAATTCAAACAATAAATTTGAAAATTCTAAACATTAAAAAAATATTTTAATTATAAAAATATTTGATTATTGAATTTTTAATTAATAAATAATATTTCTTAAAAAATTTTAATTGTTAAAAACGGGAATTTTCTAGTTCGGATATTTTATAATTCGTTAATTTTCTGGGGATGACTGAAAAATCCGCAAAAATCAAATTTTCGACAATGTAAAATTCTCGAATTGGAAAATTCCCGAATAATAAAATTTCCGAATAATAAAATTCCCACATAATAAAATTTCAGAATGATAAAATTCCCTACAGTTTATAATATTATCGAATTTTGAAAATTTCCGAATAATAAAATTCCCGACAGAAAATTGCCGGATTATTAATCATCTGAACTAGAAAATTCCCGAATTGAAACAATTAAAATTTTTATTGTAAATATTATTTATTTATTAAAAATACGATAATCAAATATTTTCATTAAAAAACATTATTTTTAATGTTCAAAGTTTCTAAAAGTATTTTTTGAATTTAAAATAACAATAATTTAAGAAAATAAATTTTCATCCAGAAATATATTTTTTTCAATTATTGTTATTATAAATTCAAACAATAAATTAAGAAATTCTAAACATTAAAACAATATTTTAATTATAAAAATATTTGATTATTGTATTTTTAATAAATAAATAATATTTCTAAAAAAAATTTTTATTGTTAAATTCGGAAATTTTCTAGATCGGATATTTTATAATTCGTTAATTTTCTGGGGATGACTAAAAAATCCTCAAATATCAAATTCCCTACACTGTAAAATTCTCGAATTGGAAAATTTCCTAATAATAAAATTCCGAAATAATAAAATTCCCTAATAATAACATTCCCGAAAAATAAAATAACCGAACCATTTATAATATTAACGAATTGGAACATTCTCGACAGTTTATAGTATTATAGAATTTAAAAATTCCCGAATAATAAAATTACCGACAAAAAATTGCCGAATTATAAAATATCCGAACTAGAAAATTTCCAAATTATAAAATTCCCGAATTTAAACAACACATTTTTTTATCTATAAAATTAATTAAATTATTACAATTAAAATTTCTTTTTTATTTATGAAATTAATTAAATTACTACAATTGAAAAAAAAAATATTCATAAAAAAATTGTTAATTGTTTATATTCGGGAATTTCATTATTCGGGAATTTTATTATTCGTGAATTTTCCAATTCGGCAATTTTATTATTCGGAAATTTTATTATTCGCTAATTTTCCAATTCGGGAATTTTATTTTTCGGGATTTTTTAGTCGTCCCAAAAAAAATGATCCATTCTAACAATGAGAAACTAAGTTAAAAATTCCCACTCTTTTGTTTATCATTGCATTACTCTATCACGTTTTCATTTGTTTAATACTCCTGGCATTTACTGTCATCTCAAATGACACAACTGGCCCTCCTTATTATCCCTTCTAAATTGTTCTTTCAACAAACTTTCTTTAATATCTATATATTTATACACGATTTTGCTCAAAGTACATACTAGAAAAGCGAGAGTACATTGACACAGAGAAGCACTCAAACTATATGTGATAACAAACAGATAAGTACCAACCAGTATGAAAAATCAGCCTTTCCGTGGTATCACCTTGATAAAATCTTGGAACGCAATCGAGTTGCGACTACAATTCATTGAGGCAAAAAAAGGCGAGAATATCTGATTGAGGCGATGACGCCTGTTACGAGACTCAAGAAACACTGAATCGACACTGTAGAACTCTAGTCCGTAATAGCACCTCTCTCTAGCACTGTTTCGACTGTAGTAAGGCACGTTTTATACCCGCGCGAAAAAGACACAACCAGGAGTCGTAAATAGTACAAAAAAAGGGGTGAAAATTTTCATTCAAGATGAAAGAAGCCGGAATCCCTCAAAGAAAAACTTTTTTTCTTCACTGAAAACATAGGCCTATTCGCATGCGTACGCATAGGCATACATCTAGAAGCGGCACTTACGTATTTCGGTCATGTGCAGAGTAGAAATAGTAGGAATAAGGATAGAGTTGTACAAGTAAAAGTATAAAAAAGGGTGGCAAATAGAATTGGACTGCACCGGTTTTTGGCAGAATCTGATGTGATTTCTGTCAAATTGGCCTGATCATAATCGTTCAAGGGAGCGAGTGGATACGGTATGTATGAGTCAGACGAGCGGAGGGGAGAGGGATAGAAAATAGAGTGTGTACGATTGTGGGTGGATGGTCGAGTGACTAAGGAAAGGGAGAGGGAAAGTTAAGGGGTGGGAGGTGAGAAAGAGAATGAGAATAAGAAAGAGAAAGAGAATGAGAATGAGAATTGTTAAATGAGAAGATACACATTGAAATGAAAAGTATATGGGGTATCAAAAGCGCGGGTGTTTACGAGTGACGAGTAATGTCTCTTATTTCGCGAACGAGGAGCGAGTCACTGAGTATAAAGAGTAAGAGTATCGTGGTCACATCGTGGCCGAGGAAGTGAAGAGGCGCTAGCCTCGCCTTCGAAGCCTCGTTACGATGGTTACACCCAGTTACGTAGGAGCAAAAAGTTAACTGGATTTGAGGGGCTGATAGCAAAAGCGGAGTAGAAAAGTCGTCGGAGCAAAAACGAGTTAAGAACAATGCGGGCAAAAACGAGTTAAAAAGAAACAAGAATAACGAGGATTGTATCGTATATTATAACATAAAAGTTAAATACAATGATAGATTATAATATAATCTACCGTACTATTATATCGTTATATTATAATATACGATACAATCTTCGTTATTGTTGTTTGTTTTTAACTCGTTTTTGCCCGCATCGTTCTTAACTCATTTTTGCTCCGACGATTTTTCAACTCCGCTTTTGCTTTCAGCCCCTCATTTAACTGAATGAGAAATCAAAAAGTAGGGATTGCAAGAGAAAAGAGTATATATTTTTAATGAAATGTTATGTTACTCTTATGAAACCACGTTACGTGTATTTTATGTAACACTGTTATATATCTATTATATAACACTGTTATATACAGGCCTAAAGTTGTCAAAAAATAAGTAGTAGGTCCTAAGTCATTGACTATTATGTTGTTATTAATAATATATAGCATTTAAAAAATGTAAAAAATAAATGAAGTAACCCTTACGAAAAAATATAATAGGAAAATCAGTATAGCAGGGCTCGGAACGGGTTAATTTTTAGTAAATTAGTTACTTTTTTGATCCGCGGTTACTAATAAGTTACTTATTTCATGAAAAGGTTACTTTTGGTTACATTTTTGCCCGAAATGAATTAATTCATTAATCTTATTATTTAAAAACTTGTGAAAAATGTATAAACTCAAATTTTTTCAGTGTAAATTTGGCACTTCAGAGCCGGGAAATCCTGATAAAAATTGCAATTTAGCTGAATTTTCTAGTTTTTAATCTAAAATTTAAATCTTTTTTGTTGAAATATCGGAAGTATGTATTATATTTTTCGATGATAATTTATCTTCTTTGGTTGAAATTCGGTTAAAAGTTGAACAGTTTTGGTTAAAACTTTATTTTGTTGTTGAAACTTCATCATTTTAGTTGAAAATTCGTTTTTTTGGTAGAAAATTAATCTCCGTGATTGAAAATCACCCTTTTGTCAAAAAATACATAATTTTATTTGCAAAATGTACTTATTTTGTTGAAAATTCGTCTTTTTCGGTTGAAGATTCCCCTGTTTTCGTAGAAAATTCAACTATTTGGTCGACAGCTAACTTTTTTGTCGAAAATCCATATTTACTGGTTGAAAATTCAACTTTTTTGTAAAAATTGGTCTTTTTGGCTTAAAAACTCAACAATTTGGTTGAAAAATAACGTATTTTGTTGAACAATCGTATTTTTTTAAATGAATTCTACTGTTTTTTATATTAAATTAAAATCTTTCTTGGTTATTATATCAACTATTACATTTTTCGTTAACAATTCACCTTTTTTAGTCAGAAATATTCAGCCATTTTGTTAAAAGTTGAACTACTTTCTTAAACTTACTTTTTTTTTTGAAGATTCATAATTTTGGTGGAAACTTCTTTTTTTTTGGTTAAAAATTTTTCTTTTTGGTTACATTTTTGCCACATTATTGTTACTTTTCGGTTACTTTTTTGAGAGAAGTATGGTTACTATTTTACTATTTTCTTAAGCTTGAGCAGTTCCGAGCCTTGGTATAGGCCTATAACGATTTTCCTATAATGAATTTCCCATAATGTTTTTGCGATTATAATAAATATCATTATATAAAATCGTTATATAGATAGAGATTATAGGATAATCAGCATTGGAATAAATAATAGACAAATATTGAAGGAATTAATGTAAACTGTAGACAAACTAAAAAACGAACGATTTATTTTAGACCACTCACAATCTCATACAAAAGTACATAAAAATAACTATCCCTTAAATCTTGTAATTTTTTTTAAATTTTAGTTTTTCATTTCCTTTATATCCCTTGAAATCGTTGAAATCCCTTAAAATAAAATTTATTTTATTCCCTAAAGTTCTCCAGAAATTTTTTTAAGTCACTTTAAATCCATTAAAATCTTTGCAAATCATCAAAATCCATTAAAATAAGTATAAATAATTTGAAATTTTGTAAAATTTCTTAAAATATGTAATCGAGCTTAACATTTTTTTTAAATATCCAAAATTATTTTAAAGCCCTTGAATTTTTCGAAATCTCTTAAAATTCTTTAAAATCTATTAAATAGTTCAAAATATTCTAAAACCCCGTAAATCCTTTGAAATAATTTAAGGTCCTATAAAATCCCTTAAATCTTGTAGAATTCTTTGATATCCCTTTAACTCTTTGTAAATCCTAAAAAATTCTATGATATTCCTTGAAATTTTTGAAATCTTTTGAAATTCGTTGAAATCCGTAGAAAACCCCTTGAAATAAAATTTATTTTATTCCCTATAGTTCTCTAGAAATTTTCTTTAATCACTTTAAATCCATTAAAATCTTTGGAAAATAAGTATAAATAATTTGAAATTTTGTGAATTTTCTTAAAATACCTTGAAATCCCTTGAAATGTAGGAATAGCTAGGAATCCATTGCAATTTTATTTTATTTCACTTATTTTGCAGAGCTTGAAATATTTATAAATTCTACAAAATTCTTCAAAATCTCTTGAATTTTTCGAAATCTTTTGAAATTCTTTAGAATCTGTTAAAATAGCTCAATATATTTTAAAATACCGTAAATCCTTTCAAATAATTGGAAGTCCTATAAAATCCCTTAAATCATGTGGAATTCTTTGAAATCCCTTGAAATCTTTGGAAATCCTACAAAATTCTATGACATTCCTTAAAAAATTTTAAATATCTTAAAATTCTTTGGAATCTTTTAAAATATATAAATATCTAATCGTAAAATCAGTTAATATAAGTAGAAATCATTTGAATACTCTAAAATATAAATTAAATTAAAATTATTCATTAAAATTCTCTAAAAAAATTCAAGTTCGTACAAATCTTTGAAATCACTGGAAATCTTAAACAATTTTTTGAGATTCAATACAATATTTTATAAAATTGCCTGAAATACCTTAAAATTCCTTAAAATTTTTTGAATCGCTAGGAATTCCTTGAAACTTCATTTTATTATATTTATTTCACAAAGTTTTATAACTTTAAATGTTTTTTAGTGTCTTTTTTTCAACATGAATTTTTTTTAGGCAATAATAAACAAGTTTAAAACTATCTTTAAACGATGTATGATATGTAGCTGATGAATGTGAAAATTATTTATTTTTTTAAACATATTTTCAACTGTTTAAACAATTTATATTCTATATTTTTTTAATGAATGTTAAGAGTAATATTTTTTTAAAGGATATTGTGCAATTATTTAAACAATCTTCATTTGTTTAAACAATTGTCCCCTTTAATTCGCGAAAAGTTATTATTTTTTGAATTAATGATGCAGTTATTATCAAACAATTGAAAAATAATTAATTAGGGTATAAGTTCTGCGATAAGAAAATACTGAACACAAACTGTCTTTAACTAAAAATATTACCTCCAACATTCATTAATTGTGTCAATAATTCCAGAAAATAACTTTTTACGACTTACAGGTGAAAAAATTGTTTAAACAAATGAAATTTTTTTAAATAATTGCCAAATATATACAGCAAGAAATAAAAAATAACAAGAAATAACATTTATAAACGGTATCATTCGTCATGACAAATAATTACCTTTTACGATTTACAGAGAAAAAAGTGGTTTTTAGAAATGCTAATTGTTTAAACAATTGAAAATTAATAAAAAAATATTTAGAAATTTGTCGCTTATCGAATAAAAATAAATAATGTTGACATTTTTTTCCAAAATACCGACTTTACCATGAATTTTACATAAAACTGCTATTTTGCATTTTTATGGACATTTTCAAGGCACAATATAAGGAGGCTGGGGGGGGGGTCAAATTAAAAGTTATTGGGTGGAAATTATTCCTTGAACATTCCTCAGAAAGTGACTAAACTTTAATTTAATAAATGTTATTAACTAGTACTTCTTTTTTCTATTTTTTCTCGAAAAGTGAGCTTTTCCCATTCAAAATCTTATGTTAATGTCGAAAGCCTGGGACACAGGTTAATCCTGACCGATTTAAAAAAAAAAAATCGGCAATTTATTTTTTCGGAAAACGAATAAATTGGGGAGGACCTATCACCAAAAATCGAAATTCAATTTTTTAGACCACCCCCAAGCCGATTTTTGAATATAAAATGCTAAGTTTTGTTCAAGAATCTGCCAAAAAAAAATTTTCTTCAAAAACCGGTTTGGGGACCCCTAAATACTTTTTTTTTTAATTCTGAGAAAACTCTTGAGTGTTTTATTTCACTCAAAAGAGTACCCAAGAATTAACAATACACAAACAGCGATTATTCAAATAAAATAAAAATTTTATTTACAAATATCAACTTGGGGGACCTCTAAATATATTTGCTTAATTCTGACAAACATTAGGGGTCATTTTGAGAGCAAAATAAGCACTTTTTAAGTGCGCTATTTGAAGAAAAACAAAAAACTTTTTTTGGACCACCCTAATGTATAAGTATAAAGTAAGTATATATTTATGATGTTTATAAAGAGAATTTGACCAAATATCAAAAAACAGCCTATCAATTTTACTAACAAAATATTTGGTTCAGAAAGTCTACTAATTATAATATGATATTGTAATGCCTGTAGTCTAAAAATATCCATAAGTTCTATATTTCTGAACTTGGTGACACATAATAATTAAATTAAAACGATTAGGCTAACGTACATTGAAGAGAGGTTATTAGGTTGCCTGATAATTATTGCTCTTGCTACTTTTATTTGATTATTATAACGTAGATTTGATATCTATATTGTATACAATATAAAATTGTAGAATGAAACTTTTAGCTTGAAAATATTATTTTAATTATTTTAATATTTTTAAACATCATTATCCAATTTTATAAATCAACTTCTACTAGTAAATAGTTCTACAACTAGTAAATAGTAATAAATCAATTATCACAAACCTTGTCTACTTTTTAATTTGTTTATAATTAAACTTTGTAACTTTAAAATATTATTAATGACTCTACTTTCACAAAATTTGATGATAAATTAAATAAAACTATTTTTATTGAAATGGGAAATATTATTTAGTATCTTAATTAAAATAACCATTATTTTTACGGTTTATCAACTAATTTTACTAGAAAAACGATAATACTGAAATAATATAATAACCAAAAGCAAACATATTAGTTTAATTGAAAAAGGAGCAATATTAGCTGTTTAATTTTATAATAGGTTTTTGTATCAAACATAATGTCACCTATGCAATCGCACCTGTAATATACATGTAGAATCGGAACTCATCGACTTCTTAAATGAACATAGCTACAAAGGAAATAAATTAGTCATAGTTTCTAGTTTGTAACAATGAAAACCAATATTTCTCCTTTGAGAAACCTGTGGAACATTCCACATAACTTAAATTAGTTGGAACAAGTTTGCTACACTCTCCTTTATTTATAAATAACGTCTATCGATCCTTAGTACATATATCTAGTGTATTATGGGCAATGTGTTTCTCCAAATATACCTTCTAATATCTATATTTTGTTAACTAATTCCTATAGATTCCTATCTAACAAAAATAGGTGGAACGAAATTCTCGAAAATCTCGCCCTTACTGTTTTCAGGGTGTCAAGCGTTTCTTCAAACAAAAATTCCAGGACTTTTCCAAGACAAAAAAATACATTTTTCCAGGTTTTTTTTTACAGTAAAAAAATATACTTTCCACGAAACATAGTAGAAATTGTAGGTCTAGTGGAACTGAAAAAGTGTCATATGCGAAATTTCTCATACGCCCCTAAAATCTGATTTTATAGAAAACAAAGAAGTTTTTTTTGGGCATTGTTCATTTTATCAAGGTGAAATATCACGACGCTACGATAGAAAATATTCAAAGTTTCCCTTTACTTCAGCTTTAAAAACAATTTTATGAAACTTTCAAAATTCAATATTTTTTTGCTGTTTATAATATCAAAGCGAGTTCAGCACCGTGTGTAATGCGATTTTTTTCTAGAATTGGTTGAAATTTGACTGAGTTATCGAATTTTAACTAATTTAGGTTTATTTTCAATAAAATAATAAAATTGTCAACAAATAAGTTGATTTTTTAACCAAATGGTTGAATTTTCTACCTACAAAGATGAATTTTCAACTAAATAATCGAATTTTAAACAGAAAAGATTAAACTTCAACTAAAAACAGTTGCATTTCCTACAAAATAATTGAATTTTTTAGAAGACAGTTCAATTCTTAACAAAAAAGGTGAATTTTAAATCCAAAAGGACGAATTTTCTGTCGAAATAGAGGAATGTTCAACAAAACAGTTGAATTTTTAACGAAATTCTTTAAATTACAAAAATGAATTTCCAACCAGATAGTCTTATTTTGAAACAAAAAAATATTAAACTATAACCAAAATTAGTTGAATTTTCAACACGAAAATTGGAATTTTTGACAAAAAGACGAATTCTCAACGAAAAATTAAATAGTAGGTATTTCAACAACAACAACAAAAACTGAATTTTCAACAAAATAGTTAAATTTTCAACCAAAGAGTTGAATTAATAAAAAAAAATCAACAAAATAGTTAAATTTGTAACCAAATAGTTCAACTTTTAACCTACAAAAATGAATTCTTAACCAAAACGACGAATTTTCAACAAAAAAAATTAATTTTCTACCAAAAAAGACAAATTTTCAACAAAATAAACAAATAATTTAATTTTCGACCAAAAATGATTAATTTTCAGTAAAAAAATGTCAACTAAATAGCTGAATTTTGAACTAGAGATGAATTTTCAACTAAAATAATGAATCTGCAATTCTGCAACCAAAGAATGAATGTTTAACAAAGTAGGTCAACTTTTAACAAACAAAAAAAATAACAGCAAATTTTCTACAAAACTGTTGAATTTTCAACCCGAAATTATTAATGTTCTATCAAAGAGACGAATTTTCTAATCAAATTAACGAATTTTCAACAAATAAAGATTTTTCAGCCAGGACAGAAATTGTTAAACATTCAAGCCAAAAGACAGCATTTTCAACCCGAAAATACAAATTTTCAACAACAAAAGTTCATTTTTAACCAACAAATTGCAGTTTTAATCAAAAGAGAGAAAATTCCCACCAACAGGATTAGTTTCCAACCAATAAAATACCAATTTTTGACTTAAAAAGATTAAATTTCAGCAAAAAAATATGGGAAAGTTATATTTGTAGGTTAAAAAATAAATTTTAAATGAAAAAAAGAATTTTCAGCAAAATATTTAAATTTTCAATCAAAAAAGTATGACTTTTTAATAAAAATTGTTGAATTTGCAACCAAATAATAAAATTATTCACTGAAATTAATCGTCAAGATGAAACAACTGTAAGAAAAGAAATAAAAATACAAGGCAAATAAATTACTAACTAAAATAATTACTAGTCCCAAACTTAAGTTTCAAAACTCTCTAACTTCAGCTCGACCAATTTTTTATTTGTTCTAACCATTAATATTCAAATATCATTTCGATTGTAGCTTTGTGATTTTCACCGCGATAAAATAAACAGTCTCTTGTTAAAAAGGTAATCTTTTTTCGTTTAGCAGAGAAAAAGTTTAAAAAACTATTTTTGCTTTAATAATAAAGGCAACAATTCTGTTCTCAACTTTTCAACAAAATGTTTAAAAAATGTCAAGGGATTCTATTCATAACCCCTTGATAACATTTACTTCTGAATGTTTCTAAATAATATTGATAAGAGAGAACATTTTAATTGTAAATGTTCTTTAATATTAGGAAATAATTTTTTTCTTCATATTCTGCGTTACACTATAAATTATTTAAGCATTAATTTTAAGGACATTTCTTATTCTTGCAGGATTTTAAAAAAAGTTTAGAAAAAGTTTGATTTTTAGAAAATTAAATTTTTTTTTAATATTTTAAAACAATTGTATCACTCTGTAGATTTTTAAATAATATTTTTAAGCTTTTTAAGGAGCCTGCAAGGTTTCAAGATAATATAATTTTTTTGTTACGGTTCCAGCGCAAATGCAAATTGATTTTTTATTTTGAAAAAATGATTTTAAGAGAATATTTTTAAAGATTCTAAAACATTTAAAATGATTTCCTGAAATGTCGTTAATGAATGTAGAAGATTGTAAAGCGAAATTTGTTACTTTTCCTAGATAACAAAATTTTAGAAAAAATTTGAATAATTTTAAGAGATATTTAGAAGTTTCGAAAATATAAAAAAATAATATTAAACTTAAAAAGATTTCAATAAATTTAAAACAAATATGTAGATTTTTAAAGATTTCAAACAAAAGATTTAGAAGCCTTTTATGAATTTTGCAAGATTTCCAAAATTGTGAAAAAGGAAACTAGAAGACTTGTAGGCAATTTTTTTATTTTTGCGGAACTTTCTCAAAATTATAAGAAAAGTTCGAATCATTTTAAAGATATTTAGAAGTTTTTAGAAAATTTCAAAAATAATTGAATATTTGAAAATATTTTAAGTTATGCTTTATTAAAAAACAATTAATTGTAAGAGAATATGTAAAAATATATATATAAGAATCTTTAACGTCCGAGAAACCAAAATAGGAGAAAATGAACAACAAAAGGTTGTGTCAAATCTGTCGGACAAGTTTATTAGATTATTCAAATCCCAACCTTTCGGAGAAACGCGATTTCTATCATCAGGGGAACCATATTTATAAAAAGTAATGAATTAATTACGAAGGTCCAAGTTAAAGTTCAATTATGAGATAAAATTCAATTTAAAAATCAGCAGTAGAGTTAAATAGATATATGAATGGTTATCCAATTAAAGTTTAATATATGAAAATTCATATTTCAATTATCAGAAGAATTCAAAAATTTATGTGGTGAATATACAGATTTAAATAATTAATAAAACCTGTTTAACTGATTAAAATTGATACTCGTGATTTTTTTTTTATTTTATTCTGAGAGCAGGAAACTTTTTTTCTTGACTGAAAAATCTTTTTTCATTAAAAATTAGTTTTTTTCTTAATTTAAACATTCATCTCTTTTTTGGTAGAAATGTCATATTATTGTATTAAAATTGCAACTGTTTGGTTTAAAATTAAAATGTTTTTTAATTTGATTATTCAATTATTATCTTGAAAATTTGCCTTCTAGGGTAAATTCAACTCTTTTTTATTTAAAAATAAAATCTCTCTTAGGATTTTTTTTTATCAACCTTGGTTTCGAAAATCCTTCTCAAGCTTAGCAACTTGTAAGTTGTTTACTTAAGTTTACTTAAGTCTTATTTGTTTCAAACATTTATTGTTTTAAATGAAGTAAAGATCTTGTTTTATAAACTTCATTACATTTTATAAATAATTTTCAAAAATGTTCAATTTTTTGGTTAAGAAATTTTAAATGTAAGGCACCCACTTCTTTTCAACTATCTCTCGAGATTATAGTCTTTAATGTGAGAAAGCCTGCACTGCGCTCCTAGCGTTTTTTCTAGGGAACTATCGTATCTTCGATTTGCGTATTATATTTTTTGTTTGAATCAAACAAATCGTATGAAACAAATTATTTGTTTGAATCAATAAGGTAGATATTTTACATTTATTAAAATTAAATAAATGCTTTGTTAATACAAACAGAACATTTGTTTCTTTCCATCATATGATATCAAACTTTTTTTTTTTGTTTGATTCAAACAAATTTTTTTTCAGTTTACCTACCACATGTTGCTTTGTTGCTTCTATAAATGCATAATTCATGTTTATATCTCTTTCATTTTCACTATCCTTTCTTGAAACATCTTATATACAGATGTACTTTATACGTATTATTTGCTGAATGCGACTTTCATTATTGTCAATCAACCGACGCAATGCAGTATAAACCGGCAAAATCGCCGGGAATAAGTGGTCACGATGTTTTAAATTGAGAATATCCTGTGAGTACAAATTATATTTCTTAAATGTATCAACACATACAAAGCTTCACTTCTGAACATTGTACAAATTTTGATTATTTCTACCCTCAGGAATTCAACTAACCGAAACCGATGTTATCAAAGTCTATCCACTGCAGAAATTGCCCTGCTTAGCCCCATATCAAAAGCGGCGCTGACAAGGCCCTGACCAGTACTTATATTTTGAATAAAAGATGTTAAATTATAATCGGGCTTTAATGGGGCTATAAAATAGAAGTATTTTCAATTATTTACATTCATACTCTCGTCGACTTGTATAAAAAAAGACTAAATGACATATAGACACGGATGATATTAATAATATCGTTTGTGCGGTTTTAGAGAAGCTTGCCCGAAGTCTGGTTTTCACTAGAGATACCTTATTACGCCACAATTCTAACCATACCTAGTAATTTGTCCCCGACTTTTGTATAATATTTTTAAGCTTTTCGAAATTAAACTAATACCTCCATTAAAGTAATATTTTAATTAAAAAATTGACTATATAAATTTAAAAATAGCATTAAAGAACTTATCTTAAAGAAAGCATTATTATTATAGATTAGCAGTTCGAACTCGAAAGTTCATT
>CAKNYM010052036.1:0-39596 GCA_932195095.1 Andricus curvator
ATATATATATATATATATATATATATATATCGATTCTTAGCCTCACTTGCAAGGTCTAATTTACGTAGATCCTGAACCTTTTTCCAAGGATCGGATTGATGTTATGTACGCTACCAATGTTTACTCTGCGATCATGGAACAGGGTTTAATGAAAGGTCCCATAGATGTTCCGATTTCTCAGGCCACAATTTTCGGCTGGAATATTATAGGGGCATTAGAGGGTACCTCGGCTAATATGACGAGGAATGCTGTCGTTCACCACTGCTGTAAAATCAGTGAGATTTCTTCTGTTCTCAATAAATTTTGGGAAGTAGAGTAGGTTCCACAAGTGAATTATCTTAGGGAAGATAAAAAACTATGTGGAAAACATTTTTCTGAAACTCACTCTCGTGATAACACGGATCGGTACATCGTTCGTTTACCGTTTAAATAAGGTGCTCCAATTAACATTCGAATCTCTTTTCCCATCGCGCAGAAACAACTTTTTAATATCGAGCGTAAATTAACAGCTCAACCTGAGTATAAATTATTATACTCAAATTTCATGAAAGAGTATGAATCTCTTGGTCATATGGAATGCATCACGTCAGGTGATCCCTATGCTGATACGCAGTTGGTGTATATACCTCACCACTATGTTATTAAAAAAAGCTCAACTACAACGCGCTTGCGTGTAGTTTTCAACGCCTCATGTTTCACAACTAACGGCACGAGTTTAAATTCTCACATGCCTGTCGGGCCGAAGTTACAATCGGATCTCCCTACTATTATCATGCGATGGCGCATGTATGAAGTCGCAATATGTGCCGATACATCTAAGATGTATCGTCAGATTTTGATAGATCGACGTGATGTTGATTATCAAAGGATTATCCACCGTGATAATCCCGATATTTCTCCGCAGTCATTCCGGTTATTACCTGTAACATACGGAACTGCAGCCGCTCCATATCTTGCTTTGAAAGTAATGAAAGAACTCGCTCATTATGAGGCCTCATCTTATCGTTTAGGATCAAATATTCTATTAGAGAATTTCTACGTTGATGATGTCCTCTTCGGAGCAGATAACCTTGAGTCTGCTCAAACTTCAAAACATCAATTAATCGATATTTTGGCTCGCGGTGGCTTTCATTTAGATAAGTGGTCAAGTAATATTTCTTCATTATGTACTCACCAATCTAGCAATCAAAAGGAATTAAAACCTTATGATGATTAAGAAAACATTGTCATTCGTATCTTGGGGCTCTCATGGGATCCTATGCATGATCAGTTACAAATCCGCACAGATATCAAGATTCAAAATGTTTACACTAAACGTACTGTTTTATCTACCAACGCTCGAATGTTTGATCCAGTTGGTTATCTGACTCCTATAAGTGTCAGAGCAAAAATTTGTATGCAGGTATTATGGTCGCTAAAATCACATTGGGATGACGTGCTGCCAGATTATTTGCACAATGAATGGCAATCTTATTTCACAGAGCTAAAGAAGTTAGAACTTGTGTCAACTCAGCGTTCCCCGCTTGGAATTATGTGCAGCATTGTTGCTTACACAAGCGGTGCATTATGTTCAAACTGCGTTACATTTAGAGTATGTTCCAATTCATCTTTGGTCAGACTCAAAAATTGTTCTTGCTTGGCTTGAAAAGCCAGAGGGAAGATAGCCAATTTTTGTCGCTAATCAAGTGTCTGATATATTCACTCGCGATCCAAAAGCTTAATGGCATCATGTGCCTACGGCTGAGAATCCTGCGGATTGCGCATCTCGTGGGATTTCTCCAACTGTGAAGTTTTCCAGTTGGCCAAAATTATTGAGGGTAACAGCTTTCTGTTAAAATTTATAAAATATCCAATTAAGCGAGCCCTTGATAAATTTATTGATAAATTATCTCCGATGTTACAAGAGAAGCTACAAAAAATTGTTGAACATGATTCGGGTTTCATTTATGAGTCACGCATTTTATGGTATAAAGTAATTCAGACGACGTTTTAGCCAAAGAGTTAAATATGTTGAGAAAGGACGGACTCTGTTCAGAATCGAGCGTTATCAAGCAACTAAGTCCATTTGTGGATGCTTTTGGTTTAATTCAAGTAGGAGGTCATCTTGAGCACTCCCCCTGATCGTATGCTGAAAAGCATCTTATCATTTTGATGGATCATACGCTCAGTACGCTAATTGTACGACATGCTCATTTACGCACACTTCACGGTGGAGTACAATTGACTGCGCGTGTATTACGCCAAACAATTTGGATCGTACGTGCATGATCTTTAATAAATCGATGCATCAAAGGCTGCATTGGATTTACTCGACATCGCGCGTATACAGCATCTCAAATTATGAACTCGTTACCCTCAGCTCGCGTAACCCCGTCTGTTCCTTCCATTGATTGACAGATTGACTATGCCGGACCATTCAATTACAAATTGTGTAAGATCCGCAGCGCGAAAATTGATAAAGCATATATATGCATTTTCATTTGCCTAGCTACTAGAGCTATCCACATCGAGGTCGTTTCTGATTATACGACTGAAGGATTCATCGCAGCACTTCGACGGTTCGGCAGTCGTCGAGGTTATCCAAAATTTATTCACAGCGATAACGCCAAGAATTTTGTAGGGGCTAGTAGGCAATTGCAAAAGGCGTTTAGACAGGTTTTATCTGATCCTCAATTATACGGTGAATTTGCCGTTGAAGGTTTGAGATGGAAGTTCATTCCTCCAGCCTCACCACACTTTGGTGGCTTATGGGAGGCTGGAGTAAAAAGTGTGAAACACCATCTCAAACGTGTTATTAGGGATCACAACCTGACATTCGAAGAATCTACCACCCTTACATGTAAAATTGAAGCATGTGTAAATTTCCGCCCTGTTGCATCTATCAATCACGACACAGATCAATTCGCATCTCTGACGCCGGGACATTTTTTAAATCTATTTTGAATCTTAATGAATTACACCTCAAACGTTCGAACTCAATTCAGCAGAGTTTCCGTTAAGAAATGGGGACAATCAACGTGACACCTTTTGAGCTCGTACGAAATCGTATCACACGCACTAATATATTCGTGATCGGTCGTTTCAAATTGATAGAAAAATCATCCGAGATAATTATGAAGTGATTTGTTTATTCATTTATATTAAATGTACTTATGTTATGAAAAGTGTGAGAATTTCATTGTGTCAAGAACCTTCGCGGCTATAAGAGCCTTCTGGTCCTAACATTGATTTGACTATCTAACCGCTTGGTTGTGTGTGATAAATTTCACGCCTTTAACAACGCTATTTTGAAGAATTTCTCCACACCTCTTTGTCTTCCTCAAATAGCATCAAACAAAGCCTGAATCATCCAGAGCAACGTCATAAATGCGAACACACCCCACACCACTTCTGGGTAAAAATTTTGTCTTTGATTTAATTTGATAAACGTCTCAGGGGCATTCCAGGTCAAAGGCAAAACTCAAGTCATCGATTCTGCTACTTTTTGGTTATTTTTTAGTGTTTAAGGCAAACAACTTTCAATTTTTCAAAAGTTATTCCCAATTAAAAAATTTAGGACCTTTTTCAAGATTTTTTATTTCTGTACTAATGGTATTACAAAAAAATTCGTTGATACAAACATACGAAGAAAATATTATGTTTTTAGCAAATTAAACTCGGAATCCCTTAGCTAAGTATTTTTTTTAGCTGCCATTGGTCAATTGCTTATAAGATATCAGTAATAAGGAAATTTTTTTAAATAAAGGACAAATTTCGAAAATTTTGATTTTTCAAACATTAGTTTTGCACGCAAAATTATTGTCAGACAAATTCTAATCAGTTTTCAGTAAAAAAAACCAACACTGAATAATTATTATAAATAAATGTAGGATGTAGCCATTTTCCTTCATAAAACACAGTTTTTTTTGCAAAAACGTATGAATAAATTCCTAATGCGTTATTCTTAGTTAAATGAAACCTTCATTAAATGACATTCATTATTTTTATCAATGTTTATTATAAATACATACATGCACAGTTTATCCCTTTTTCAACCTAAAAGCATCGTTTCTTAAAAAAAAATTATTACTAAACTCGTTCTGCATTATATTTTGTTACATGAAGCGAGTATTTAACAATGAACAATAATATTTTTTTTAACATTCATTATAAACAATACTGTTATAAAAACTAGGACTAATGGGAGTTCAGGAAATGATGCAGGGTTTAACTTGAACCATCTGATACAACAATATTTTCTAATAATAGATGTTTAATAAAAACTAAATGCAATGCAAAGCGTGTTTAATAATACTTTCATATAAAAGCTTATGAAAGTTTTAAATATACTTAAATACTGGAAACATTTAAGAAACTGTGCTTTTATTTTGAAAAACGGATAAAATGTGCGTTTGTTTCTACTAAATATTAATAAAAAAAAGTACTGTTAAATCCCAGTAAAATTAAATTAAGAATTATCCACTATTAATATATTAATAATTTTTAGAAAAAACATATTTTATGAAGAAAAATGGATAAATCGGGCAAACATGGCACTTAGTTTACACAAAATCTGGTTTCTCTTAATAAAATCAAATTAAATGAAAGAAAACTATCCTGGAAATTGGAAAAAGAAATTACGCAAAAGAGAAAATTTTTTAATAATCATTCAGGCTGTCGATCAGAGTAAACTCTCCTTTCTCTTTTGTGCACCCACTTTCCATGTTGTCCTTTTTTAACGTAAGAAGAATATTGATTTGAGTCCAGTTGTTTGTTGTTAATGGATTCTTTTCAGCTAATATCCATCGCTCTACTAGGATTGGTGCTGAAATTGTTACTGGGGACCAATTGCCTGAACGGAGAAAAGTAAATCTGTCGACAAGTATAATTTTTATAGACCTTAGCACTGTAGGAAGAATACTTTTCGACACAAACCTATTAAATAATAAAAGTAATAGTCTCAAATCGGATATCAAAATCATCCTCAGAATTCTAAGCAAAGAAGTCAATGGTAAGGGTCAAGAATAACTTAAAAATCATGTACAGATTGAGTTAAATGCTTCAACTGGTACCCTTGACGGGACACAAAAGTTCTTGAAAGAAGGGACAGTTGCAAATTTTCGATCAATTACATGCTTATGATTTCCGGCAATATAAAGATTGGGAAACAGGTACTTCGCGTCGTTCAATCTTTGCGTAATTAATTAAGTCAGATGTCATAAATATACAACTGTAGCGGACCACAGAGAGGTCACAAACGAATAACAACTAGAAGGAAAGCTAATGAAAATCTTTTAAGTGCACAGTGGAACCCATTAAACTTTCGCAAACGAAATAATAAACAGAGTAAACGGTGATTAAAATTCTGAAAGGATTAACACAAGGGAAAATTGTCAATTTCATATCCCAAATAAAGGGAAACAAAACTTTCCAACCCGATTAATCAATCCGATCTAAAATTAAGAGCTTATATGAAAATAAAATTAAGATTTGGAAACAAAGCAAATAAGAGACTTGTTTCAATATCCACATCCTGGAATATTTTAATTTAATCAATCTTTAATATTTAAAAGAAACGTTCTGATCATGGCGGACCAAAACAAAGATGAGAATGATCCTAAAAAGGAAATGGAAAAAACTTTAAATTGTCGAGCAGAGTAAACTCTCCTTTCGCTTTTGTGCACCCACTTTTCCTGTTGTCCTTTTTTTAACATAAAAAGAATATTGATTTGAGACAAGTTGTTTGTTATGAATGGATTTTTTTTTCAGCTAAGATCCATCGCTCTATCAGGATTGGTGCCGACATTGTTACTGGGGACCAATTTCCTGAACGGAGAAAAGTAAATCTGTCGAAGAGTCGAATTTTTATAGACTTTAGCTCTGTAGAAGAATACTTTTCGACACAACCCTATTAAGTAATAAAAGTAATAGTCTCAAATCGATTATCAAAACCATCCTCAGAATTCTGAGCAAAGGAGTCAATGGTATTTCCGCAATTCGGAATTGTTGGTAAAGTTGTGTTGTACCGTGACAACATTCGTATCCTGACTGGAAGGAGTCTTGGATAATAAAATCTGTAGCGTGAGAGGTAAGTACTCAGTAACCACATTATTTATAGTTTTGTTTCTGAGTTCATTTTTCATATATTTTTGAATAAAAGTAGAAGGTTCTCTTTCTAAAAGTAACTTTTTTCCGGCAATAGCTTCAAAAAATCTTGATTTTTTCGAAAATCAGTGAAGAAAACTGTAAAGGTTGATAAAAAAAACCAACAAAATTGCAAAAAAACACACTTTCTTCATTTCTTTTGAATCCCTCGAAAATCGCCAAATAGATGGTAAATTTTCAAAAACCACTTTTATAACAAATTATATGAACAAGTACATACTAAAGACATTCACAGGCAGAAATATATATTTGTTTCTTCTAAGTATGTCTTATAAGTTCTGAGTCTTCCAAGTTGTCTTTAAATTATACCCACTGTGATTTTTCTTAATGAATTTTAGTTGCTCAATAATATTATTTGTTAATTTTATAAACAAATTATACAAAGGAATCCACAATGCTGATGATATGAAGGGTCGCCCTACATGGGGGGTAAGTGCCAAATTTCAGAAATGCATTTTATTGGCCTAAACTAATTATGATTATGGTCCAGTTCGATTTAGAAGTGGGACAAAATCTATGTTTGGTTTTCTTATAAGATAATTTCATTTTCTTTGCCTGCTCTTTTCACCATTCACCATTCAACATTTTTTTCGCTATTTCTGTTTTAATAATAATTCTTCAAAGAATTAACAAAATTCGATAATTGGTTCTTACGATACCCTGAGTATTTGATGATACAATTTTAATCTGGTAATCGAACTGATAATTTTTTTGTTGGATACAAAGTTTCTAAAATTTCACAAAAAAAAGATTCCAGTTTCGAAATCTGCTTTATCAGAAGCAACACGTTCGTTTTAAACTTAGCCCGTACTCAGGCTTTAAAACCTGTATTTTCCTTCAGATAACGACAATCTTAATCTTAATGTGTACATCTCTACTGTGAGTGCATAATTATATATAGACGAAGGATTATTTTCACTTCACTCTCGAACCCTGATATATGCTTCCCGTAAAATCTAATGAAATCCATTTATGGGTAATTGTCAAATTTCAGGCCAATTTTAGCATCTACAGTGGCAATCACATTATTATTAGGAATTAAATATTTCATAACGGAAATTGATCTTATCAGACCTGAAAATTTTGAATCCAATAGGGGCAGTTTTAAAAATAAAAAAAAATAATGAAATTCATACATGAAATACGGAAAGTGGATTTGTGGTTAGGAGTTTAATGAAAGAGACCGCGAGCTTTCAAAAAGTTCAAAAGCGAATACTGTAACGCAGGCCATTTAGGAAAAACGAAATATTCAGAACTATTGTAAATAATATTTTCGAATATAAGTAAGGTGACGTAATAAATTAAAAGAGTAACTGAGTGATAAATTATGCTTCTATTTTTATCAAAATCGAAAATATGAACGCGTGGAAATTCAACAGGTGTAGGGCAAACTACATTAAATTACTTATTTTCTAAAATTTTTATATCAGAATCTCAACACTTGTTAGCTGTAATAACAAATTTATCTACCTGTGCTGTAATATAATTTCCAACACATCTCTTCCTTTCTAATTGACTTATACGCTCTTCTATTGTGCCGTACGGGAATGATGCGAGAAAAATGATGAAGTTTAGCCTTTTTTAATATTTATACAAAAAAATAACAGATTTGTATAATAAAAAGTCACCTACTTGTAAAGGGAAACACCGCTGAGCAATTATCGAAATGGTTTATATATATTTTTTCCATTCCAAAGCTGGTTTTAACGCACGTACGGGAATGACGTTGTTGTTGTCAAAATGCACTTTTCATTTTTAATATCAAATTCACAAAAAAAAGAGTTAATATTGTAAGCTCAATTTTACAGAATCTTGTATTAAACAATACGCACAATATTTCTGTATTTATTACTCAACTGTAACTACAATATTTTACTAGAAAAAAAGATGTACGGTAATGACATCTGAAATGATAACAATCGAGGGACAGACTTTAAGGTTTTTACAATATTATTTATTTGAGTTGAAAAATGTGCATAAATCAAATTCATGTTCATCTAAAGTTTACAAAATCTAATACGTTAAGCGTTTTCCAGGTTACTGTCTAAAAAAAGGAGAAAATCAGTTTATCCTTGTGCAAAGTGAGGTTGGGACGCCGCACTGCAATGACGTTTGGGGTGATCTTATATTAAATTAAAGTAAGTAGGAACATAAATGAAAAAAAAACTAACCATTTTTTAGAGGATGATAATAAGTATTTATTAAATTAAAGAAAAAATCAGTACAAGTTTCTGAGTTAATGTTACATTACTGGGACTTCAAGTTTGCCTTCAATTTGAAAATTACCCTTATATCCCTTCAAATCCTGAAAACTATTTTTAAAATCTTTTTAAATCTATTGATGCTGTTGTTTTAAGAAAACTTATTTATCGCTAAATAATTGGATAGAATAAATAGATAAAATAAAATTAGGAATTGAATTATGCAAATTACGGTACCAGTTTTAACCATTTTATGTAATCAAAATTTTTGTCCTCGAAACTAAATCTGATGAAATGTAAATATCGCATAAAGACCAGCTTGACGCTGATAATTTTCGAGATAACGACTATAGGATATGTGACACTTATAGTCCAAGGAGACACTTAAATGTTCTTTAGTAACAGTCTTAATTCAGTTCTTCAATAACATAAATTTTGATAAGTTTCTCGTGTAAAACGAAAAGATGAGGTTTTTTTATACACTCGGCATATCCTTGGTGGTCATCCTCAATTCCATTGGTAAACACAATCTTATATTATATTTATGAGTTTAAGTTTATCCTTCTTATCTATACACAAATCATAATATGCGCGATTTAATCTGCATTTCATCCCCATTACTATTTCGGGAGGGGTAGGTCTGTGCACGGACCAACTATGCACTGTGCAGTTTCCCACAAGACGTGCAGTTTCACAAGGCAAGTTTTCCCCGGGCATCACTTTCCCGGTGAAATATTGAGACTATGAAACTGTGCATCGACGGGAAAGCCTTACCGGGTATCACTTCCTCAGTGGAATGTTAATACCATGATACTGTGGCATCGACGGAAAAGACTTCCTGAGTATCACTTTCCTAGTGAAATGTTAAGACCGCAATACTGTGGCATCGAAGGTCAAGCCTTTCCCGAGCATCACTTCCTTAGTGAAATATTAAAACCAGAAACTGTGGCATCGACGGGCAAGCCTTCCCCGGGCATAATTTCCCCAGTGAAATATTAAGAGCACGATAGTGTGGCATCGACGGGCAAGCTTTCCCCAGACATCACTTCCCCAGTGATGCCCCGAGAAGACTTGCTTGGGGAAGAATAACCAGTTGATGACCTCTGTCTCGTGTATTTATTATTTCAATAAGAAAGTGATGTCTGGGGAAGACCTGCCCATGAGAGAATTTGACCTTGACGACTCTATGTTTGGGGAAGTTATGCCCAAGAAGATATTCATTTAACGAAGAAGATATTCCTTATGTAGGTTTTTTCCCAACCCCTGCACGCTGACGTGTCAGTTGAAAATCTGATCGTAATAATTCAAACGTGCACATTTGGGTGTATCTCATCGGTGCTCGTGGACCTATGAGTTTAAAATCAGATCGTATTAATTGAGACTTGCAAATTTGGGAGAACCATATGTACAAGTGCTGAGTTGGAAGGGTCACAGCAGTGCACGTCCGTGTCCCAGCCAGCTCATCTGTGTACTTCGGAATATATACGTGCATGGATGGGCCGGTGTACATTTGAATCAGTGGCCCACAACTAGCGCTGTTGTGCCATTGGTTATGGAAGTGCACGGTTGGGCTCGTGAACATTCGCTTTGTGCACAGTTGTCCGTCAACCTGCTATTTCCATCAAAACTTAATAAGAGTTTGTCCGAGACGAGTACGGATTCAATCTGAATTCATGCCGGGGGAATCTAGAACGTGATGATGTGTGTAATAAGTAACAGAATTTTTATAAGAAATTTGTTCCTTTCGACAAATATTTGCTAAAGTAGTATGGGTACAATTTTTGGACTATTGATCGTGAGCCACTTCTTCAAACGTATATACGGTTTTTCCTTTTGCATAACACAAAATGTTACTTCGTATGTTTTCAACAGCCCCTGTCACAGCCTTTCTACTGATTAAAACTATTTTTATAAAGAATAAAAATTTGATCTCCATTCTTGAAAATCCAAAGTAAATTTTACTTTTTCTTAAATTTGGATTTCGAGCAATTGAGCGATGAGTAACTCGATATTCCCCTAAAGCTGAGTCAGCCTAACCGATCGCTACCGTATGGTAATTTCTTGCATTAGATAATATCATTTACTCAGAGTGTAATTGCTCTCTGCGTTTTTGAAAAATTTACTGGACTACTATTCATGATTTTCCAGACTTTTAAAATTGTTTCTAATATATATTCACTAGTTGTTGTTTTTTTAAGACAGGGATGCAAATATTTCTTTATTCCTACTTTTGAACTACTCAATCTGCTCCAAATTATACGTGTCAACAAGAACTTATCCACAATCACTTTTTTACGTCCACTTTCAAAAAATAATAAAAATAATTGCACTTTTCACGCGCAGCCTATCGCCTTTCCTATAAAACATATAACCGTTAGTTCTGCAGTCGCCATCTCGCACGCTGTCAATCATTTCTATCTTTGTATGCGGGAATTGGATGCAGATAATACCAACACACGATTGCATATTCGAAGAAAAAAATTATACTATGTTTCTTGTTCCAGAGTTGAGTTTGCAGTTTGAGTGTTTGCCTAATGGCGACCCTCTTCCTGGTATTCCTCGTTCCCGCACTTCTAATTCTCCTGTCAGAAATCCTTCTCCTGCCATGTCTACTGCTCCTGCCGAGCCTCTTCTTCATGTTAGGTCCAGGTCTCCTTCTTCCAGGCATCCTCCTTGGTACGTTCTTGGATTTCACCCTGATGATCTTAAATTTATTCGGCTTATTTCACACGCGCCGCCACACCGGAGTTTCGAAATTCGCAGATACACTTTTCCTGCCGATAAACCAATTGAATTAAAAGTAGGACGTAGTGACACTGCACCCATGCCAACCGAAGGGCGTTATGTCTTAACAACATCCACTGGTGACGTCGTGGCAATGTTTGAGCGTAATAATACCATTCTTCGTGGAATATATACAAGATATTGTCAGCTAAAGCGGGCGAAAATGAACATGGTCAGCGGCGTGGTTGCCCCAATGAACCCAGATGAAATCAGAGAAACTCCCACAGGCCAATGTCGTCCAATCTTAAAGAATTTTGACATATTACATGTAAACAACACGTAAACGAAAATCCTGTACATCAAAACATAATTTGAAAAAATTTAAAATAAAACATAATATTGTTTGTGATCCAAGGTCGGATCAGAATTCTGTAAATAACTGGGAAAAAACAAAGCAAAAGAAGAAGAATAAGAAAAACTATCTCAACGTGTAATGGCAACAATTTCCAACAATAAAGAAACATTTTTATATTCAAATAAAATTTGTATATTCAGTTACATATTGCTGCAGAAAAATATCACGCAATTTGTGCATTAGAGCTATTAAACTTTTTTAACAGAAGCTGCCAAAACTACGAAGAATAGATAGGGGAGAGGTCCGTAGATTGGGCCGGTCCGTAATTTGGGCCACCAAGTTTTCTTGTGTTTCTATCCGTGGTACAGTTCATATTGTGATTACCAACGTAACTTAATACTGCCACCATACTTTTAGCTAGGGGTATAAGCGATTGTACACAACACTGACTTTTGTAGCGGAAGAAGTAAAAAAATACTTTTACTCTAATTCTGGAGGAGCACATCTCAAGTGCACGTGAAAAGATCATTTCCCATCAAAAGGTAAGTGTGCAATTCACTGAAATATTGTATACGAAGTCTTATTTCATAACCTGTATTCATTTTCTGACATATTTTAATGAGCAAAAAAGATTTATTGTCAAAATGGCAAAAGTCCATAGGTTGTACATGTACAGTGAGCCAAAATCGCGAAAAGCTGGCCAAAAGTATAAATTGTTCATAAAATGGGTTAAGTTCTGTCACTCACGGGTTTTCGGGGTCGCCGATCACGAATCCGATGGCGAAAATTCCAAAAACAAAATAGCGGATCCAATATGGTGGAGGAGTATGCTAAATTATTTGTTGATGAGTTTTTTTTTTGTATAAGGGTGTTTTCAAGGTCACTGATTAAGAGAGTTCTTCTGAATTGACGAGAATTCTACGTAGTTCAAGAGAATTCTACATAATTTAAGAGAATTCTACTGATTTCATGAGAACTTCGTCTAATTTGGTTGCTTGGGGAAAAGATATTTTTTTATTTTTGTACATCGTCGAAGGGTGAAGCTAAATGAAGGGCCCTCATGGTCGGTATGGAGTTACGTATAGGGTCATATAGCCTTGAGCGTGCAACGTAGACTTCTGTCCGTAAATCATAGTTCCAGAAAATTTGGCACTTCTCGTTTTGGACAATTGACTCTACCTCCCTCGAAGCATTCGGCACTGCAGGGTCGTAGCCAACATCTTAAGAGCCACAAAGATGGGAATAAGGCACTATTAGGGCCGCATTATGTCTATAGAGAAACGTCGTTTCCGAGTGAGTGGGGCACCCGGATAGTATGTGTTCTAAGTGCTCAGCGTTTGTATGACATGCTGTACACCTATCGCTGGGAACTTGCTCTTTCGACAAGGACTGTTTTTCTACATTTCTGTGAATGTTTCCGTGCATTTTCTTGTGGCGTAGCTGTTGGCGGAATTTTTCTACCTCTGCTCTCTCAAATTCGGCTTGACAAGTGAAGCATCTATATGGAGTAATACACTTTCCTCATCTCTGATGTTAATATTCAGGCCAAGGATCTCGGCCGCTAGCTCGGCTGCTTTGTAAAGGAACGCTCCATTGCCAATCATCTCGTGTTTCCTGACAATTTTTAAGAGAGCATCTCTGACATTTGCGACGATGTGAGCTGTACTTAGAACAATTCAGTTATGAAGACATTGGAGATTGAAAAGTCCGTGTCCGCCTTGACGGCGTGAGAATTATAATCGCGCAACGGACGAATTGTTATGCAAGCTCTTTGCATATAAATGATCTTACGTGTGGCGATATCAATGGCCGTAAGCTCGTTCTTCGTTTATTGAACCATCCCAAACGAGTGCAGAACAGATTTGAAGACCAAATCTGTCGAAGAATATGCTTGTATCTTGAGTTCATCACCGGCGCTGTACTGGCCCAGTACTGGTCACCAGTGCAGATAATCGGTAGTTAGCCCAGTAATACCGGACGATTGGCTTCACGATCGAGCCGGTACTATGCCGATAGTATAAATGAAAAAAAATGAAAAAAGTACGTTTAAAAGTATGGTTCATGTGTTCTACAATTTCAAAAAACTATAAATACAAATATCGCGAAAACAATTTTTTTAAGGAAAAAAGTTCTAAGTTCCATGTTTATGATAAATTGTGAATGTTCAGAAAAAATTACATTTGATGTAATTCTGAATCGTTGAAATGTTCTAAAATACCTAATAAGCAAAAAAAATGTTACAAAATGGTCTAAAACGTGAAAAAGCAAAATATTACACGAAGAAAAATTGTAATCGATTTAAATTATTTATTAAAAAATTATTTCATTTCTGGAGAGACCTATACATACCTGGGCGTGCCTCAAAGCCGCATTCAAGACGTAACATCAGTGAAGGAGTTTCTCCGAAGCAGATACAAGCATCTTCTTCGACAGATTTGGTCTTCCAATCTGTTGGCGTTGAACAAGGTATCTGCGACTAACATGCTTGCCATCCCGGTTCTACTCTTATCGTTTGGGGTGGTTCAATGGACAAAGAACGAGCTTAAGGTCCTTGATATCACCACACGTAAGATCATGCATATGCATAAAATCTTGCATATCAATTCGTCAGTTCTGCGCTTATACATTTCACGCCGTCAAGGCGGACGCGGACTTCTGAATCTCCAGTGTCTTTATAACCGAATTGTTCTAAGTACAGCTTACACCGTTGCGAATGGCAAATATCCTCTCCTGAAAATGGTCAGGAACCACGAGATGATTGGTGAAGGAGCGTTTCTTTACAAAGCCGGGGAGCAAGCGGCCGGGACCCTGGGCCTGAACTTCAACATCAGAAGTGAGCAAAGTGCATTACTCCATCTAGATGCTTCACTTCTAAAAGCCGAAGTAAAGAAAACAAAGGCTGGAAAATTTCACCAAGAGCTACTCGACAAGAAAATGCACGGAAACTTTCACAGAAATGTAGAAAAACAGTCCTTGTCGAAGGAGCAAACTCCTTCTTTCCTAAGATCATCAGGGCTTAATTCAGGTAGAGTGGGTTTTATTTTTGCATGCGAGGACCGTGTCCTTTCCATCTTAGCATACCGTGACCGCATTTTATGTCAAGAAGTTCCCAGTGATAGGTGCAGAGCGTGTCATGCACAAGCTGAATACCTAGAACACATACTATCGGGGTGTCCGACAAACGCAGGAACGACGTATATCTATAGACATAATGCGGCCCTAAGATTCAATTGTCTGACATCGTTCTTCAAGACTTTGAGAAACGAACTATATTCGTGATCGAATTCTCTGCTCCGTCCGAAAACAACATCACTGCGAAGGTGAAAGAAAAGAAGGAGAGGTCATTGTCCTTGTGATAGGTGCTCTCGGAGGTGCGAAAATATCACTGGTTCGTAACCTTAAAGCCATACCCGCGTGCCAAAAATAGGCCAAGCCCCTTGCGAGATGGATGCAGAAAGCTGTCATCCTTTGGTCGCTTCGTGTCCTCAAGACACACGAGGTTTTCGGCGGCCTGTCGTTGTGATTTCATCGTGCCGTGTATACACCCATCCAACGGTTGGCAGACGTGGTCATAAGTGTTATTTATCGCGGTTCTACTGGGAGCCGGTGTCATTCTTTAGATGGCAGTTTCACTGTGACTTTCTACAATTTAGATTTGAATTTTAACTTATAAGTTTAACTAAATATTACAGAAAATTCGGTTTTATAATTATTTCAATTGACGGGAAAAGAATAGTTCTTTTTAAGTGGGAATGCTTGAGAACAAATGCATATAATATATAATTATACAAAATCAACTAAAAACGCTCTACATTGTTCATGGTTCTATCATTTTAAAACTTTTACATTTTCATTGAAATCAATATACTTTATTACTGGTAATATGTGTATCATCAATATTACTTTACCATGAGAAACTCAGATCATTCTGTGACAAAATAGGATTTAGATTAAAATTTCATGAAGTCTGACGTCAGTACAGTTTTATTGCATGAGTACGAAATTTTTGTAAGCTCGTCAATTTTTTGGGTGAATTTCAGCCCGTGTGACTGATTAGGGTTAATTCACTATCAGCTTGGTAAAATGTTGGTAAAATTTCATTAACTTTGTCTTTTGGAATACACAAAGGAAGATTATCTATATATCGACGCCTCCATTCAATATGAGTCTATGTGTTACCAGCGCTCTGTATGAGACTATTCCCTATGCTTATACACAGCGCATAGTCTCATACACGGCGCTGTCAGCACATAGACTCATATTGAATGGAGGCGTCGATATAGAAAGTAAGTAATAATAGGACAGTTTTCTGATTTTAATACATTTTGTTCGACATTTTCCATAACTACATTAGCTAAAGCTGCTGGTACTGGTGATCCTGTTGGTAGGCCGTACATTTTTTAAGCAGAATTTATCATTAGTAATTTAGTAATTAGAGCATTTTATAGATAGTTTTAGAATGTCTTCAAAATAAGTTTTTTTCCTAAAAGTGTGTGGTACAAGATCTTTTCATTTTATTTAATGGTGTTTCTAATTCAATTTTAGGAAATTTCAGTGTACATTGAAGCTATATCGGAAGAGATAATGGTTTAATTGTTTGAAGTGATAATTTTGTTTATTTTATTTTTAAGGTCCCAACTATCTTTTATGTGGTTATTAGTGTGTTCAAAAATTTTCTGTACCAATTTTAAAACAGCTTTCGAAATATTATAAAAAGGTTCCGTAAGAACTTGGAGATATACCGTTAGAAATATTAGAATAGTCATAAGTATTATTGCTTATTATATTATTATTTCTAAAATTAGTTAATAATTTTAGTTTGAAACTTTTTTGTAGAATCATTTGGTAAAACTTCGAATGTTGACGTATCATTTAATAATTGTGACGCTTTACTGATATAATCTGTTTTGTTCATTAATACACTAGTATTACTTTTATCAGCTGAAGTTGTTATAATATCGTCATTATTCTGGATAAACTAGTTTTTTTCATTAAAACTGACGAAAATATATCAAATCAAGTACGAATACTACTCGTTAATTCTGGACCAAGACACGCATAATGATTACGTGACTGCTGAGTAATCATATAAAATATACAATTGTGGAATGGAATTTTCCGTGAACATAAAAATAAGTAATTCGCCGTTTGCGTTAATTTTTATCAGATAGAACTTCAGACTCGAAAATCAAGAATTTCATATAGCTTTTTTTATTCATTATTTTGTTCATCAATAGCGAATAGCTCTTAACAATATTATCGTTTAAAAAAAAAAAAATGTTCAGATTTTTAAAATTCGAAAAGGAGCTACGTTAATTTTTTTTTTAAATCTGACCTTGAATATAAAAATAAAAATGGAAAGAGTTAGCGATCTCCCTGCAAAGGAGCGCTATGTTGAGGGGTGTACCGCTCGCTAGTGGCCAGTAGTTTCTTAGTGAACACACACACACAAACAGGTACATAACACACCAGGCTAGTAAGCTGCATATTGGCATGAAACTGATGACATTAGAAGACCGCTTTGTCCAGCCTAACCTGGCCGCCTTCCATCTACGGCAGTAACCCCAACTTTGGCATGTAGAGGTACTACGCTTGCGCTAGCTACGCATAAGAGGAACACGGTGCGACTTGTTAATGCCATGGTAACGGGTTTTTGCGTCATGTTACTCTCAAGCGTCCTAGCGCAAGCGCAGTACGTCTATATGCCAAAGTTGGCATCACTGATCTACGGCCTGGCTAGGAAGGTGTGGCGCAATGGGCTCTATAGCCTGAGCGCCAGAAGGGCTCTCGCGAGCCACCAACTACCCGTCCCGCCCACATTAAGCCTATCAGTCAATGCATAGGAGCCTTGGTATAGTGAATACCATTGAGGGCATTAGGGATGCCCTTAACGAATATATAGGCGCCTCCAAAACGAGATATTTTTTTAAACTGAAATATATTTTAGATTGTAAAGAATGCAAGAGAAATTGGAAAGTGCATATCATATTTTTGGGGTGCATATAATATTTTTGGGGTTCCTTTTAAATTCCAATACACTCCAGTCAGCCATACTAATCACACTCGAAATCTGATGCACACTTTATTTTAAATCTGTTCAAGTCTAATGAAGGTTGTCTTGCTAAACAACTTCTTCATATCAATTTTTCATGCAAACACGGGATTTCCCTAAAAAGTAAAAGATTATATAAATTGAGATAACAGTTGGAAAAAATTTCAGTAATTAAATTTTCTTGATTGAAACAGTCTTTGATGAAATGTAAATATTTCAGAAAGACAAGCTTCACGGTGATAATCTATGAGATAGCAAATATAGGAGATATTTTGTATATAATCTAAAGCGGCACTAGAACATTCTTTAGTTACAGTGTTAATAAAATTCTTCACTAACACATTAATAGGTTTACCTTCTAATTAGAGAAGATGAGGACCTTTCATACAATTGTCATGTTCTTGGCAGTTATCCTCTACTTTATTGGTAAATATAATCCTATAATATATCTATAACTTGAAGTAAATTTTTCTAAGCTATAGGCAAATCAGAATTTGTGAGATTTAATCTGCCTTCCATCCCAGTTGCCATTTCCATCCAAACGTTACTTGAGTTTGTGTGAAATGAGTAGGAATTTAATCTGGATTTATCATGGGGAAATCCAGAATGTATCTGTAATAAAAAGTACGATCCGAAAAGTACCCTGTTGATACGGAATTCGTGCACAAATTATATTTTTTGCGTACAAAATTTTTTGGTAAAACAATTATTTGTCAATAAAATTGACCAAGAATGAAAATGGCGCTGACGTTTTAAGAGCAACACCATTTTTTGAGGTTTTTACTGTATAATTTTGTAACAGGATTAAAGATTTTGAAAAAAGTAACTATTACAAAATTCAAAATGACGGATCTAAAATGGCCACGATAAATGAAAAAATTATGTCAATATTTCTCAAAATTGCTACTTTGGGGTTTTGTAGGGACAGCGATGCTTACAAATATTTAAAGAGTAATTTTCTGCTACAATAAAGAAAAATTTTCAAATTTAAATAGTCTGCATATTCAGTTAGCTACTGCTGCAGAAAAATATCATGCAATTAGTTAATTAGTGCTATTAAACTGTTTTATTAGACGCCTTCAAAACTAAGATCAATAGACAATCATTATTGTTACACCTGTAAATGGAAGAATACTCTATTATCAATTATTACCATTAACCATACGTATACTTTCGATTAAAATCAGTTTATTGAGTAAATAGCAGGTTACGTTTCATAGATAACCTTTTTTGTCGGTCTGCTGGCCTTGAACAATTTTCTTGTTTAAACCTCTGTGTTTTACAGAATTTGTCTTAAAATTAATCCTTACATACTAACATCCATCCATACTTTAATTCTACGTCCACTCGCTCTTATCGGCTTGTCTTTCTCACTTTTCCTCGAAAACATTTCCCTATCTTTCGCCTTACCTCGCATGGCCAGAGTCTGCCTCCACGGTTAATATCTAACAGTTATCTATCATGTACAATATTTGCAGTTCAGTTACATCTACTTCGTCTTCTGTTCACAATCTTTCCATCTCCATTCGTATTCCTCCTTCCTTCCTTTCTTTTCCTTCTTACTCAACACCCCCTTCACCCATGTAACCATCCTTTTGTCCCCTCTTTCTTGCAATAATACATCCATGCCTTTTCACCCCCTCGCAATCCTGCAACCAGTGTTCCACCCCTTCATACCCCTACCCGTGTGGAGAAATTTCGGGGCGCTGGCTGGGCGCTGGACAGACCATCTTGTGTCTGTTCAGACGCTGGACAGACGGTCTAATAGCGCCGCTGGCCAGAAGTGTAACGCCCTAACCATGAGATGGTCTAGATTAGACGGCGCTACCAGCCGCTGATCAGCCCGTCCAGACTAGACCAGCTAATCAGCCGCTGGCCAGACGTGCAATGCGTTTACCACGCGATGGTCTAGATTAGACCATAGAAAAAGAGAAGGGAAGAAAGTATGAGATTGACAGAAATAGTCTCTAATTATACTATATTGCCGAAAAAAGTCTACAAAAAAATATAATAAGAATTTGGTTCATTTTAGTTCTCTTATTCGAGTACACTCTTCCTTGTCCATCCTTCCTTGTCCATCCTTCCTTGTCCATCCGGGCTTGTTTGAGAGCACGATGCTTTCGCACTCTTAATCCAATTGCAAATCGAGCCCGTCGTTTTCTCAACTCATCATTGTCCATCTCAAAACTTGTTGAAAATCTTGCTAGAAATAAATTCAGTACAATGTAAAGACATAGATATATATCTGCCGCTCTGGTCTTTTGTAGGTTAGGTTGCAGTTTGACAAAAAATCAATTTACCTTAACTGATAACTGTATATTATATTGCTCGACAATTACCAAAAAACAATGTGTATACAAACCTAGATACGTTGTCAATGACGTCAACAGAAAACGATCCTGCACACTTTACTTCGAAGTTTTTCCAATCATGTCCGTCTGCTGAGGATCACACCAGACCGTCACGACAGCACTTAGATATTTCCAATCCAGACCATCTGAGAGGGGCCAAGCCAGACCGTTTCGACGACACTTTGAAAATTTTTCCATCGAGTCCGTCTGAGAGGGCTATAAGCTCTTCACTTTCTTTTCCTCCTTCCTCACACAAATACTGAGCCTACTCAATTGGCATAATCCGTCCGTAGTTACGTAGTTCTCATTAAACCTCGGCCATCTTATTCTCTCCTCTCCTGCTCCCTTCTCTCCCTCCATGTCATTCTTCTTGACCACCTTATACACCTTTTTCCCCTCCTTTCTTTCTCACTTCATTCCTCTGCAACCCATTCTTTCTAAAATACCTTTATCTTTCAACCTCCACCTTCCCCTCTATCCTGTTCTCCTTCCTCCACCATCACTCACTAACCAGCTTACTTCCCCCCCTCTTCCAAAAATTTCTCCTCATACTTACACGCGCTATTCCCTGTTGGAATCCCTAAACTCGTTCTACCCGTCTTTCTCCTAACAATATAATTAGGCGTATTCCTTGCGAACCCCGGTGTCTACTTTACATACCTCTCATATACTCTATTTACCTCCACTCCACGAAATAGCACACTCATCACTAGCGAGTCTAAACATTTCATTCTCCTTTTAAAATAATCTGCAAGTAACTTCTTTCCCAACCCGAACACCTGCCTCATCACCACATGCCCCGCCCCCCTTATTCCTCCGAAATAGGAAGCCCAGGTACACGAACTCTTTCAACTCTTGCACCGCCTTTCGCTTTCACTTCCACTGCCCTCCCTATAACAGCTATAGTTTGCGTCATAAATTCAAGTGTTGAAAATTGATGAATTTTAAACACAACTAATTTAAACGTATAAGCATTCTTAGTCTTACAAATGAAACGAAGATTTGCAATTACATAGGTATACCATTAAGCCATTTCCCTTTCAGGGTAGGCGTGACACTACCCGATTCGGGTAGTGTTTCTAGGTGGATAGTTTTCTTGTAGTCATAAATAACTACAAGTTTGGGCTCACCACACTCATAATATGCCAACAGCATATAGTATTCTCGAATGGTCACCCATCCAAGTACTAACCGCTCCCAACGCTGCTTAACTTCAGTGATCTGACGAGAACTGGTTTTTTCAGCGTGGCATGGCCGTTGGTAGTATTTCAAAATCCGTCGAAATATCAACTTGATCCGTGGTAAGCTTCATCGGCCGAACATTATGTTTAATTTCGATAGGGACAGAAAAGTGTGCTTCAAGAAGTCCTGGAGTAAAATATACGACGAAGGAGCGGGCATTGTTAAAAAAAAAATTCAAATTGTCGATATTTGAATGTGTGATACTTCGTAGATTTTAGTAGCACATCTTATTCCTTTATATAGTGCCTGGCCGGGACATAAATTTTGGGGAAAAAAACTCAATGGATTTTTTATCTAGGTAGATGCACGCACTTTGAACACCTGCAGATGTTGGAGTGAACACTGGAATCTTAAAAATATTGAAACGAAATTAAGATTTTTCTCATGATTTGAAATTTAAAAGAGAGTCTCAAATCCATGAAATTCGAGTAGCCTATGGTCCACTGTAATGGGATGATTTATTAAGGAATTTTCAAACTTTGTGCAGAAGAGCTGTGAGAATGGAAAGCATTCAATTTGTAGTGGGTAACAAATATTATCCAAGATCAATTTGGGATTCGGTTCAAATATTATGTTACATCTTTTCTTGCGATTCTCTGTAATAACTTTAGGCTTTTGAATCTATTTTAGGAAGTTTGTATATACTCTCTGTAAGAAAGTAATTACGTTTTGTTAGAAATATTTTCCATATAATTTTCTATGTGATTTAAAATATAGGGGAAATCTGTTAAAACAATTAATATATATTTTTGCTCTTAAACTTTAAAAAATGTCACTAATCCACACGGAAGAGTAATTACTAAAAGAGGGTTCATGTCAATATGTACACTATAATATAGTAATTTTTGTGCGAAGTTCGACATTCAGACTGATTAGGGACTACATTTTAGATAAAGCAAGACTTTCATGAAAGTATAACAAGATTTTTAAGTTAAAAGTAATTTTTATGTGAGATTTATTTCTTGCTCATAGGACTAAAAACAATATAACACACAAATATAAAAAATAGATTGAGCGCTTCTTGGGAAGTTTTTATTTTTTAGTTAAATATATTTTTCAAGAAGAATATTGACGAGTTATTTGCCTGTGAAGTTGAACTTGTCAATTATATTATTGTTTGAATGTTATTACTGTACATGATTCACTTCAAAGGCAAAAATCTTTACATGAGTTTATAAAATCTTGAATTCCACTTATACCCGAATATTGAAAAATGTTCGTGAAAATTTGTAACTTTTTTAGAATCAAGAACAAATCTTACGCGTTAATTTTTTTCCAAGAACATGAGTAAATATTACGTGATTGCTAAGTCATCATAAAAAATATTTAATCGTGAAATGGAAATATACTTGAAGGTAAAAATAAGAGATTCGTCGCTTGCTTACACTTTTATGTAAATAAAAAGTGAATCGCTCGCAATAATATTGTCATATTTAAAAGATCTGAAGCATCTGATAACAAATAAAGGTTAATGACGAATTTCGTATTTTTAGCTTCGTAGATATTTCCATTCCATGACTAAACTTTTTTTATACTGACACAGTAATTACATAATATTCATAATTCTGGTCCAAATTTGAAAAGAATAAGGATTTGCTCTTTTTTTATGTAATATTGTTTAAATCATACATTAAAGTAGTATAAAATAGCATAGGCGAATAATTGTTGATAAAATCCACAACTATTTGTAACTAGCAATCTCTTATGTTAAGGTAATATTTGTAGGACGAAAAGAAAATACTGCATTTAATCTTCGGAAATGCAGCAGATGTCAGTTTTTCCCATTGCCATTTTTATAGAAATTAAAGAAATAAAGGAACTTAATCTGCAATGAAAATGTCCATTCATTGAGAGTAGATTTACAAATTCTATCTGTGTTTGAGGAGATCCCTATAAAGAACACAGGCCGAGAAAAATGATATCATTATGTATCCAAAGACCGTCCTATGTGACCCCAAGGGATTTTGGTATCCTAAAACCGAATCCGTTATCCAAATTTTTCCTATACGTCAGGTTTTTGAGATATCCTAACCTGAAAGTGCAAAAATGGCTATTTTTATCCATATTTGAGGCAATATAACAAGATCAAAAATTTCTTTTCCTAAAAACTGCTAACGCCATCGTTTAGTACTTCTTTTTATCTTCAATTTTCATTTTTGATTATCCTGGACCGATTTTTTTTCTCCGAGATATCACACATTAACCATTTCAGCTCTACAATGCATTGTGGAACAATGCAAGGCGAAGAGAAACTGAATGGTTAGTGTGTGATATCTCGGAGGAAAAAAATCCTTCTGGGATGAACAAAAATTGAACATGGAAGATAAAAAGGAATACTAAACAATCGCGTTAGCAGTTTTTAGGGGAAAAAATGTTGATCGTGTTATATTGCCTCAAATATGGCTAAAAATAGTCATTTTTGCACTTTCAGGTTAGAATAAACCTGACGTATTGGAAAAATTTGGATAACGGATTCGGTTTTAGGATGCCAAAATCCTTCGGGGTCACATAGTCCGGTCTTTGGGTTTAAATTTTGTCGGCCTGTGTAATCGAGCAAGATAACAAATATATATAGTCTTTTGGCACTTTTCAAGTTAAATAAAAATACCGAAATTCTTTAATAAACCTTATTTGTAAAAAAAATCACATTTAAAGTTGGTTAAGAAATACGACCTCAGGAGGATAAGCTTGACACATGTAATCTATGAGATAACGACTATAGGATGTAT
Organism: Andricus curvator; assembly: GCA_932195095.1. Lineage (NCBI taxonomy): Eukaryota > Metazoa > Arthropoda > Insecta > Hymenoptera > Cynipidae > Andricus > Andricus curvator. The sequence goes on from CAKNYM010052036.1 coordinate 23,799, forward strand.
GTCTTATATAACCTAAGGAAACACGGGGATATTCTCCAGTAACAGCGTCATCAAGTTTTTTGAAAATAAATTAAGTTTTTTGTCCAATTAGAAAAGATGAAGATCTTGTATAAACTGATCATGTCGTTTGCGGTTATCCTTAATTCTATTGGTAAATATAATCCTATAATATATCTATAACTTTACGTAGGGGAGGCCGGGGCTAGTTGGGACAACTTCGACTCCAGAATTTGTTGCATCTTTCTAGTAACTTTTTCAGTATCGTTCTATACTTTCTGTCGAAGAGCATATCCTTGGCTATTGATGTGCATTTTTTGGGCGCATAATATTCATTATATAAATTTTGGCGAATGTATAACTGAGACCATGTCCAGTGTCCCAAACTGCCCCGTATACGTGGCAGGTTGGAACAATGCTGGAGGAAGGTTGGGACAAATAAAACAATGTCATTTTGGAAAATGTATAGTTGTATTTAAAAAGGAAAAAACGTTGGAAAAAGCACTCTTGAATACTTTTGACTTATTTTTTGAAATTTCTGGTTATGTTCGAGTACGAAAAAAAACTTATCGAATCACTTTATAACTTTTTTAGATTCAATTCATTTTTGTACCTTCTGGTTTCTGGATTATTGTTTTGTAATTTTTTCTTGTTTCTGCTATACATTTTGAGGGGTTGCGGAATGTCATACTCCCGCGCGGCTGCTCGCAATCTCATTTTTACAAACAGAATGCGTTAGACGACTTCCCGTATTCTCTCCTCCGAATATTCTGCTCTTTTTATTTTTTTCTGGTAATTCCGCACCTTTCTAAATTTGCGAAGTAGACGGGAAAAAGTTTAAGTTTAAGCAACAACCAATACCCACAAGCTATGTTTGGCACTGCTCTAAATACGCATAAATAAACTTGCGTTGAAATGTCCCAACTTGCCCCGCGACAATCTGTCCCAACCTACCCCGATAGCATTTTTGGTGAAGAACATTTGCAAAAAAGTAAAAAATTTAGGTTTAGACAAAATTCTTTAACCAAATCTCGCAGCTTTTGATATTCGAGGACGATTTAAAAAAGAAAAAAAACAACAAAATAAAAAGTTACTTACCACTCTTTAAAAAAAAAACTCGGCAATATTTTTTGTGAAACGCAATATTTTGAGATCAAAATACGCTGGTACATTACGGATCAAGAGTTTCGACCACTGTACAACAGGTGGCGCAATATTTTCAATATTAGTATTAAAACTCACTTTGTCCCAACTAGCCCCGTGGCCCAACTAGCCACGATCTCCCCTATATTTACACCTCCTCCAAAAAAAATTTTTCTTAAAAGAGTAGGCTTAAGTTTGTACCCCAAAAATTATGTCCTGGGGATGTTTCCTGAGTATTTTCACCGAATGCGAAAAAAAATCGTTTGCCACCATTTTAAAATAACTCAATATTTGTTGTTTTTTGATATATTTGTGTGATTTTTTTCCGAAACGAACAAGTTATAAGTAAAGTTTGCTCTGATGAAAGCCTTTAACTCTGCGTCCGAAAAAAAGTTCCTACGAGATTAGTATTTATTAACTTCCCGCTCCGTTTTAGATTTGGAAAAATTTGTGACAAATTTACGAACAATTTAAGAACAAAAAAATCTTCTAGCATAAATAGTTCTGAAGTTGTGATGCCCTAAAGAGATTTTCCAGTTAAAAAAGAGTTATATTTTTCTATTTTCGAATAACTTCTTCCCCCGTATATCCTACATAAAATTGTTATCAAGATAAACCAAAGTAGATTAAATTATCTCTAAAATTAAAAAAATAATTGATTTTAGCTCTTAATAATAAAGCAATTATATATTTACTCTAAATGCCGGTTTTAAACCCAGACTTCTATCGACTTTTTTCCCACACAAGCGTTGAAAAAATAGTGGAATGTACTGATACAATACAGACAAAATATGTTTTATATGAAAAATGCTATCTATGATAAAGTTCCACATAAATCAGCCTGATATAAGAGACTATAAATTATGCTCTGTAAGAGCTAGACGCAATTTTTTTCAGTTTTAAAGATAATTGAATCTACTTTATTACATCTTGATATAACTCTCACGTATGTGCGTTTTATTAACAGTGCGCAAATAAGAATGTGTGAGATTTAATCTGAATTCTATCCCAATTGCTATTTCCTCCCAAATTTGATTTGAGTTTGTCCGAAATGAGGACGAATTTAATCTAAATGATTTCCGAGGGGATCCAGAATTACCGGTCTTATGAGTCTTACAATGAATGTACTGCAGTAAAAAATTAAACTTCAGAGATAAAATGAATGGTCAAACTTTAAAAACTATTCGAAATATTGAAAATTCTTCCTATACATAACGTAAATATGTTGCTACAAACTACTGGTAAAAATTTGGTGTTAATTGGTTGGATAGATCACGCTTCAGAGGTGAGCACGCGTGAAAAATTTAATTTTTTGCATTCATTTAAAAATAATACATGAGAAAAATTATTTACTTTGCAAGCAATGTTTCATTATGATGAAGGGATAAGTTTCAACAAAATAAAGTACATTTCTATAGAATCTAATAAAAATTACATAAGTATAGATTATTTTCGGAGAATTATTTTGCGGAAATCTATTCAATTTTTTTTATATAAAAAATAAGAAATCCTACACAAAACATCTGGCAGCAAGAACATCTACGAGAAACGGTAAACGGAGAAACATCAACTGTGCATGAAGAGGTGCTTTAGCTACCATTAGCAATTTGGAGTCAACCACCTAACAAAAATACCTTGGGAGGGCATCAACTGGAATACCAAAATGAAAGAGACATTGGTGCATCGCTATCGAGAAAGTGCGAAGTTTAAAACCAAAAGTGAAAAGGGATACAAATTTAGGACTTCAGGTCGGTTTGTCGTTGAATAACGTCGATAATGAACATCAGGTAAAGGAAGCTGCATCACAGAATCAAGCAGAGTCTGGAGACGCAACACAAGATAATCGTGCAAATGATGTTTTTGCGTAACCTGCTGATGATTCAGTACCACAACATACTCCAGAGGCAGATGGCCTGATTCAACTAGAGGCAGAATCAGAGGTTCAGCCATCAAGAATGCGAATCAAATGGACATACCATATGAATAGAGATTATGTGCGTCTGAAGTTTTTGGCAGAGAGAAGTGGGCAAAGTGTGAGGATTGAGCATCATCGTCTCTTCTTACTCAAGTACCCAAATCTAGTCACAAGAATGAAGGAACGGATTTTAGCAGACCAAAAATGCTCAATATTCCTAACCAGATATTTGTAGGATTTTGAAATAGCTGCCTTGAAGATGAAATTAATACAGCCGCCTCCTATTGATTAACACCGACTGATTAAAGCTGAAAGCATAGGCGCTACGGATAATGAAGATCAAGTACCAGATATACAAGATACACATCCAGGCATTGAAGTTTCCGCATTTGGTCAGAGTAGAATTAGGGTTGACAGAGCTAGAGAACGAGACCGAGGATGACACCGAGGCAATGGCTGAGGAAAAGTCATATAAATACCTGGGTATTGTCAAGTCTCAAGGTATTCAGTATACGATACTTAAGATAAACTTAATGCCTGCCTTCACTCCAAGACTCAGATCGGTTCTGAAGAGTTCTCTTAACTCAACAAGCCGAATGCACCACAGTAGGTCGGCAGTTGAAAGGGTAAATCTACCACGAAATAGAGGCGGGAGGGGCGTTGTAGCTGTCTAGTAACTCTATAAGTCACAAGTTATACAGTTACGAGACTATTTTAACAGCAAGCGAGATGTTGCCCTTTTTAACACGATCTGTGAAGCGGATTTCGATTACGCATCCTTGAATTTGTTTTGATGAGAGGCCTTGAATATTAGGGCAGAAACCATGAAGGAATTTGAAACACAATGGAGACAAAAAGCCATCCACGGCGAGAATTCCAAAACATTAGATCAACATGAAGTGAATCCTGAGGCATCCAATATTTAGCTGAAAAAGAGATTGCTGTTTCCGCAGACGGAAGGATTCGTCATTTCACTTCAAAACAAGGTTGTCAGCAGCAGACATTATCGCAAGCTCAAGTCAATAATATTGACTTGGGCTTTTCTATCGACTTAAAATACTTTGCGAATGAAATAATAGATTTTTCAGACAAATCTATTTTATCATGCGGTTGCACTGCATTTTCGAATACTTCTTTCTTCACACAGCATACAAGAAGAGAATATACTGATGCAGTCAGATCTTCGTACACAAAAGAAGCCATAGTGGATTCATATTAAAAGCCTACAAGAAAAGGTTGTAAAGCAAATCTAATTACTAGAAGAAAGCTAATTTCGGTCCAGGAAATTAGTCTTTCAAAGATTTAGACACGATTTCAAAACTTTCTGTTTTAGATTTTATTAGATTCTGTGTAAACAATATAATCGTCTCTATGTACGGGTACATTTTCAAAGAGGTTATAAGCAGAACGTAAGAAACTAACGAGCGTCCATCCAGCTTTATTACCTCCAGTCTTAAAAGAACCATGAACTACGTGCAACCCACAGCTACCCATTTCGTGAAGCAATTGATTCCCTTTAATATCCTCCATTAGATGTGACAAGTCAGTATGTAGTTTGAAATTAACGTTCGGGCCGTCCAGAGAAATCTGGATTATTTTCTTCCGGTTTTCTTTGGTGAGGGCGTTCTTGATTTCATATAATAAATCAACAGCTTTGGTATGACCCAAGAAAACTGATGAAAAATACTTACAGGAGACTTCCTGTTTCTCTCGGTTCCAAAACCAGACATTCAGATCCATTTGTTGGTGTTGAGCAATTTTATTTAGAGCTTCATCAAATGAAATCACTATTCGATTATATCATTTTAGCAAATTTGGCAGGCACTGAGTGAGATTTCGCAAATTTTGTTTGTTACATTTCGAACTCAGAGGCTACTTCGCTGTCTGAAAACATAAGAGGAAATAAAGAGGCAGCACTGGCCGCGCTTCGGAATGACGAGTGTCTCATGAAATTCTGCAAACACCATAAAATCTCAGCCCTGGTGACTTTTTTGTTGAGAAAAAATATGTTCATAACATGGGACAATCTGTTTGAAAAATAATTCTTTGATGGCAGCAATTATGATTTACGTTTGCAGTAGTAGAATTGACTTCGAAGGTAATCTCAAAATCGATCATTTTGCATGAAAAAAAAACACCTTGTGGTAGCAAACTTTTAATATAAATACAATCAATATTAAGAAAGTGAAATACAACAAAAAAATCAACATACATCAATGACTTGCTTCCAATATCACATTGAAAAATATAAGTATAAGTAGTGTCAGTAGAGTACGTAGTAAAACAGTTTCCAAAAAACAAAATAAACTTAAATAAAAATTAATTCTTTGAAGTAATGAAGAATGCCGTACTTTTTACTATATTTTTTAATTAAAAAAAAATTGGAAAGATTCAAAAAGTTGTTTTTTTACGTAATTTGCTAATGGGTGATTGCCAAAAAGTTGACCACTTTAAGTCCACTCACTTTTCACTTTTTCTTCAAATATTTTTTTCTGAAAATGTATCAGTAAACTAATTACATTTAAGCCTAATTAGGTGAAGTTCTAAAATTTTAGACAACTTCGTTCGAAAATTATAAATAAAAAAGTAAGAAAAATGTTCTGTTACACATCTGTCCGGAACTGAAATTAAAAATGAAAAATTGTTACATGATGTGAAGAAAATTTTAAAAAAATTTTAGATTCACAGACATCACTTATATTCAGTTGATAAAAACCACTGTCAAAATAAGAGTTCAATATTTTAGAGTTGAGGATTTTCAAAAGTGACTTCAAAGTTTCTTCTAGAAGTTTTTTGCCTGGTCAGGAAACATTGCTATTTTAGGATATATCAAAATATAACAAATACCATACACTGTATGGTTTTGGAATAAATATAGTTTGAATCAGATTCATTCATTCAATATGGATTCAATATTCATTCAATATGGATTCAATATGTGGATTGCCTTCTTTTTCTTTGGGAACCTTCAATTTTCTTTATCTATACGTACCTACATACATTATAAATTAAGGCGTATAATAGTAAGTGACATGCTTTAATTACACTCGTACTTGCCACTTACTTTGAATATTGAATTGCTTTGAGTAGCTGGCGAAATAAACACAAGCGGCCTGTAACGGCCTCGGTAACGATTCTTGCAAAGTGCACATAAAGGAGAATCCAGATTACATGAAACTACAGAACCCCCAGAATAGTCTAGAATGCGAACTAGTACGCACGCACATGCGACGTAATGTGGGCGGTCAACAAATCCCAAGTAGCTACGCGATTTCGTGATTGGTTATTCGGACACACAGCGCTACGAAACGCGTGAATTTTCCGGGTTTCTCCCAGTTTTCTCTCGGTGCAAGTTTATCCTGGCTATCTCCCGGTTCTCCCAGGTCGGTTGCCACCCTGTTTTAACAGCATCGATGCCTTTCTGCAGATACGTTTCAGTACTCGTTTTAGAAAACAAAGATTGCATCTTTCTATTGGGAGGTTACTATCCAGATGGATGCATGAGAAAAAAGATGTAAGGCTCTATACTATCGACATTTCTTCCCCACTTAACCGGAAATTGTAAGCAACCTGTAAAACTAAGATCCATAAGTGCAGGGAGCTAAGATATGAAATAAAGACAACATGGAGAATTGTAACACATGAATCTATTCATCGTGTTGTGATGTTGGTGACAGGCAATGTGCAAGAAAGATGCACTGTACATCTCAAACATCTAGAAGCCAGTGGGGTCCTGGCAGTAGCTCAGAAGCAACTGTTGTATTGTAAGAAACTTCCTGCACCATCAAGCAGTATGTGATTGAAACCGTGTGGAGTGGCAAATGGTAGCTCTAAAGAAGCATCCAAAAGCGATTGACGTCACATTCAACACACTCGACCGCTGTGCAAGGTTAACAGCGGTAAAATGTGAACATTAAACTACATCAAGCTCCTAATTTTTTGCCTGCACTTGACTTAGTCCATTGCTGATGGCGAAACCCCGGGATAAAAACCTAAGAAAAAGTTTTAAAAAATAATAATAATAATACAATTATTAAAATTATAATTATTTTTATAATACAAGGAGCCTCGGCGGCTCAGGCGGTTAGGTGCTCGGACTTCACATCAGAGGTCCCAGGTTTGACGTCTGGGCCGGTACATCTGGAAATCTTCCAATTTACTTTGACCGGAGTTGTGGTGGTTCGTATCCCACCTTCAGATGTAGGTACCCCCATCATCCACTTGGCTGTAACTCAGGACTTGGATGGTGGGGTAAAAAACCAGGCTTTGCGCATTATGTGCAATTATGCATACTGCTCTTATCAGATAACTTTATTGCATTACAAAAATGTGTCCGACACTGATGATATATACCGGGACATCCCGTGTAGACTATTCAAAAATTCAACTCTAACATAAAATGCCTCCAACACATTGGGCTGAACCGGCTTAAGCCTGAGAGAAAAATGAGCTTTCTTCTTCTTTGTTAAGATAAAAGATTTTGAAACCCGAAAGCGATACAATTGCGCTCTAGGTGGAGAATTTTTCATTGTACTTTTACAATTCACTTCATAGCATTTGTTGCACTTCTTGCGTTACTTTTCTGCATAATTCTTAAATAGAAAGCAATCACTTACTATGCTCCAAAATACACAAGTCAACATAGGAATGGCACATAGTCAATACCAATATACGATTGTGTAATCTATGAAAAAATTAATACTCTGTTTTTCTTTTGCAGGGTTGAGTTCACAGTTTGACTGTTTACCTAATGGCGACCCTATTCCCGTTATCCCGCGTTCTGGCGCTTCTCGTTCTCCCAACAGGTTTCATCCTACTGGCAGACCTCATTCTTCTGACAGGTCTCTTCCTACTGGCAGATCTCATTCACCTATCAAGTCTCCTCCTGCCGAGCATCATCTTCGAATCAGGTCCAGGTCTCCTCCTGCCGAGCGTCATCTTCGAATCAGGTCCAGGACTCCTCCTGCCAGGCATTCTTCTTGGCTTATACTTGGATTTGAAGCTGAACAACTCAGATTTATTCGACTGATTCCCAACACGAATCCGGACCGGGTATTCGAAATTCGGAGATACACTTTCCCTGCCGATAAACCAATTTATTTGAGAGTAGCATGTAATGCCCTTGCGCCCATGCCAACCGAAGAGAGGAATGTTTTAACAACATCCACTGGCGACATCCTCGCAATATTGGAGCACAATAATACAATTCTTCGTGGAATATATATAAGAAGGCCCACTTTAAGACGGGTGAAATTAAATATTAGCAGTGGCGCAGTTGTCGAATTGAACCGAGAGGAAATACAGGAAACTCCAACAAGCAACAAAAAACGAATCATAAACAATTTTAGAGTACTACATGTAAACAACATGTGAACGCAAATCCTTCGCACCATAATTCAATACAAGAAAATGTAAAAATAAAATATAGTTTGTGATCCGAAGTCGACTTAAAATCCTACAAGTAACAGCTAATTACAATAAACATCCAATGTGTTATCGTAATCAAGGCTTAAATGTTTTATTAACTCCCCAGTCTCTCTTTTTTGGGAACAGATAAAAAACGGTTTCTTTTGATTCTCTTACGAAAATATTGTATACAACACATTTATTGATAGAGATGTTACATGGAATGATAAAAAAATATTTTTATTCGTCAGTAATTCATTAGCACATTCCAAGGAGAAAAACTTTTTCATTGACTAATAAACATGTCTTTTTTTTTGTAAACAAAGTTTGAATCTTGAGCCTGCTGTACAAAAAAAATAAAGATCTATTGGAAGCTAAGTGTTACATATGTGTAGATTTTTGTTGTAAGTTTCAACAGTATAAATTTATAAAAATTTATTCTGAGTTCATTTTTATGTTAAAATAAGTAAATCGCAGCTTATAGTGTGTTAGAACTTAGATAAAATAGTAAAATAATTGTTTTTGTACAAAAAGAGTTCTAATATTAAATATAATACGGTGTATGTAAACATGATACATGTATACGGTGAAAATTCCACATGGAACATTTAGTTTTTCATAAATATTACCGTGTTTAATTCACTAATTATTTTAAACTATGAAAAACAATTAAAAAAATTGTTTCAAGCTTAAATTAAAATCCATCTTAAAAAATCTACTTGGTTTCGCGTGTTTACACTTTGGCCGCTTTAAAAAAAATAGATGGCGTACTGCATGCGACTGATCTAAATATCTGAGCGACGTAATTCTTTGCAGGAAAATTTAAATTATCTAATGTAAACTATATATTTCTGAATAAAAATTGCTTATAAGCATGTTTCCGAATGTATCAATTCCTCTGATCAGCTTTCCAATATTATTATCGAATAATAATTTTCAATGATTACGAAGAAAGGTATTTAAAAAGTCTCGGGACTGAGTGTTAAATTGCGACATTTTATGCTTGAAAACTTTCAGCTCTGCTTCTGAGTAATTCTCTTTGCCAAGAAAATCACTTTCAGCACAATCCGATTTTTCGTCAAGATTGCAAGCTTCTTGTTCAGAGCAAAATTCGAAGTCTTTTATATGCTACCGGTATTGGAGCGCCGCCCAGTTTACCAAACCTTTGCAGGTCGCATTCTTCAAAGCTCGTCAGAAGCTGACCCGGAACTTATTATTTCTTCTTTAACAGAATTTATGATTTTAGATATTACTTCTCCAAATGCTCCGAAGATCATGTGTCGTGTTGTGTCTCACTCCGCGAATTGCAGGATCTATCACTGATTTCAAAGTAGCACTTACTCTCCATTCTCCGGCATTTAATCACATCATAATTCTGAGTAATTTTAATGAAGATCTTTGTAAATCATCCTATTATTCGGGTCAAATATCACCATTTTTATATTTGAATAACTTAGCGAAATCTTGAGATTTTTTCACAGTTCTTGGAATCATTTAATTGGGCTGGACTTTCCATATCCTTTATTGATGAGAGGGTGAAGTTTTTGAATATATTTGCCGTGAATTCTAACGAAAAATTGTCAACACTCCGCAACTTGCAAACCTAATATCTTTCCAGCAACGTGGATTGCCCCCTTAATCTGATTTAGAATGACGGAGAGAGACAGGCTGCCTAATGTAGCTAAACGTAATAATGTCGTTTATTTGAGATCACAATTTCGCTGATAGAGAAATTCGGGACAAATGGAAATCGACAAAAGCTGAATTGCATATAATACAGCTAGAATGTCAAACATCAGTATTCCTCAGAATCTAAGGAAGGAGTTTCGTAGATTGGGTCTCTTCAAACCTAAAAATATTTCAATGTCTACTTCAATCTCTGGTGACGAATTCAACTCCTATTTCAATTTAGTATTAAGCGTTTGTATAAATTAAAATCAAACTTCTTTTTTGATTCTTATATGTTGGAAAATAATATGACTTCATTGTTTACTTTTCCTGAAGATATTTCTAGTGATATTTTTAGTTTTCACGTGTCATTAATTAAACTATACTCTAGAATCTTCTCCAGGTGTCAGCTAAATTTTTCCTATAGCTGTAGCACTCAAGCGATTGGAAAATACACCTAAAGAAATGTTGTTTTTTAATTATCCTTTTTTCGTCATTCGTATCTTAGGTTTTAATTTCGTATGTAAAAATGCATACAGAAATTAAAATTGGACAAATTTTCTTTCCACGCAAGAAACTTTCAAAGTTGTAGGATTTTTCGTTTATAAGAAAGTGATTAACAAACTTTACGGTCAACTATTTCCTCGAAAATTAGTTCCTTTATCATCTTCACTGTTTTAATGTGCCATGCTTCACTTCCAAGACCAAAATCTATAATTAAATACATTTTTTGGGCCTATAGCGTTTTATTTATGTTAAAATTTTCATTAAGCAATTGCCAACATGTTTCGATTTGATATCAAGTCATCATAAAACCATTATATACTGTAAAAGAAAATTATAGGTGATGATTATACGAAGTGTGTTGTTAGCTTATATTCCTGTCGATATTCCACTTTGAAAGGCATTGATAACAAATAATTAAATTGGAACTATTGTTGTATTAAAAAATAAGTAATCAGTGTTGATGTATTAAATAAGTTTAGGTTGTTGAAGACATGGTAAAATAACAATTACGATTGAGATAACATCAAAACGGAATCTCATCTGAAAACATGTTAGGAAAGTTTAGATTATTAATTTTAGTATTGTGAATGTGGAAGACCGTGCAAAATTCAAATTTAGTTAGAACTATGGGGTAATTGTGGAATATGAATATTAGATATAACTTTATTTATGTCGTTGAATCTTTGAATATCTGCTCTGAGAGTAATTATTTTCAATTGTAATAATTAATAATAATGAATAGACTATTATTCATTATTAGTTATTATATTATGACTTATAAAATTAGGTAACAGTTCAGTTAGATTAGTTTGAAACTGTTTTGTTGAATCATTTTGTAAAATTCTGTATATTGATTTATTATTTAATAATTATTGTGAAGCTTTACTCATATAATCTGTTTTGTTCATTATAACATTTTTGTTGCTTTTTCAGCTGAAGTTATAATATCGTTATTATTGTGGATAAACTGTTTTGTTATATCAAAACTCTAACGAATATCTGGTAAACATCTGTGAAGAAATTTTAGAAGTCTTGTATTAAAGTCATTGCCAAATTTAGAAAATTGTGTCTAAAATATGTAAAATCAAGAACAAATATTAGTCGTTAAATCTGAACCAAGGGCACGACTAAATATTACGTAATTGCTGAGTAATCATATAAAATATATAATCGTTAAATGAAAATTTCGGTTAGCTAAAAATAAGAGATTTGTCGCTTGCGTTAATTTTTATCAAATCGAACGTCAGACCCGAAAAAAAAATTCCAGATCGCTTTCTTTTTTTACGAACTTGTTAATCAAAAGCGAATAGATCATAGTTGAAAGATAATGGTTAGATTTTAAAAATTTGAAAAGGAGCTGCGTTCAAAGGGGTATTGTTGGATTCTGGCGTTTCATCTGATAACAAATGAACGAAAGTAATAAATTTTGTATTTTTAACACCGCAGAAGTTTTCATTCCACGACTTAACACTTCATACGATTACTCAGTATAATTAAGTAATGACTATTCGCATTTCTGATACATATATGTAAAGAGTATAAGGATTTGCTCTTGATCTTATGAATTTTACAATTTCGTAGATTTAGTTTCTACATAGATTTTCGCCATTATAGTATAACATTTTTCTTTAATGCGAGATGATTTATTTTCATCTACAGAATAATATCTCATCAGAATAGATTGCCTTCTAACAGCAATTTATTTTACTACAAACAACTGCTTACGAATTATTACAAATACTTTATATCGCACTTTGACCGCACGGAGATAAGTGGAATGTCAGTCTGGCCATCTAGATGTGCAGACGGACTATATACGAGGGACAGTCGACTGCCCAGGTGTGAAAGTTTCATATAGTTTATACATAGTGGGCAATACACTGATATTTTCCATTTGCATTATAAAGAAAAATTTATAAAACAAACAAAAAACATCATTGTCTTGTCCACTATATGTATATAAACTATATATAACTTTTTACCTGGGTGGCCATTTCAGAGTGTCGATTTGATTATATATTTGATTGAATTGATTATAAACGTTACAAAAACATTCTTTTTAAAAAAAGCTGAATATCCCGTAGACACTATGTTGCGCTTTAATTAAGGCTTGAGTAGTAGGGTGATCCAAAAAAGCTAATATTATGTTTTTGTCATCATTCACCACTAATCTTGATTCATTATATGCAAAATAATTGCATAATTCTGTTTTATCTTTTAAAACAAAATTAAAAATAATAATACCGTACAAGACGTTGATGACACCAAAATTCTCCTTCATCGAACCAATAAGACTTCCCTGAAACGCGAAAGATGTGTGTATAAAATCTCCGAGGCGTTGCAGTAAGGCGCTGTGCCCCAACGGCCTACATGTCTGCCTGCGTCATGACGTTGCGACAGTTCACTCGACGCGGGAGCCAACTGAAGCCGATGGGACTGATTAACTGATCGTATTATTTCGTGCGATTGAATGAGCATGGCTTTGCCATTACAACAACGCCATCTGATACGTGAATATATCGCGAAGTAGTACCTCGAAGTTACTGGAGCAACGTTAATAAAAATGAGCAGTGAGTATCTATTCATTTTAATCAAAAATGTTATACCACGGTTTAAAATTAATTATTTACTTCAAGATTTCATGATAATATTTAATTCAAATTCAAATTTCTCCCGAATTGGTGGCGCTGTCGTAGCCACCTAATAGGCTCTACGATTTGACAAAGAAAACAAAGAAGAAGGAGAAGTATTGGGTAGAGAGAGAGAGAGAGAGTATGATTGTTTCGAAACGAAAAGACCTGTCGTTGGAACATGATCGGAACATCTCTGTCTATCTCACATGGTGGAAAGAAAGGTTCGATCGACTTCAAGCATCGGAGTCCCAACCTCCAACTGTCAAGCGTTGATGTGAGAATTGTGAAAACTGTGTTTTTCCTGGACATTTAATCTAATATTTATAGCAGTGACTTTCTGTTAAATAACTTCTTCGTCTGTCTGGTTATGACACTACGTCGCATGCATTATGCGATGACGCAGAGGTGCGTGCTTCCCACTTGAAGTGTTTTGCGAGTTGTTTTGGTGCAAAAAAGTGATGTGCTTTTGGACGCTGCTGTCTTCAAATGGTTTCTGCAAGCGAGAGACATAGTATCTGGACCGATTATTCAAGACAAAGTTCTCTCTTTTAAACAAGATTCTTAGCGGCCCACAAAAGTTCAAAGTACGTAAGCAGGAAACACATTTATTTCAAAGAGTGGAAGCAAACTTTCTTCTTCATTTTCGTGAAATATTTTGTTTACCCTTGTCTCCGTATTAGAAGAACGATTTTCAAAACATTTTTAACCACGCAGTAAAATCCACGGGAACGGTTCATACACCTCTTAATGTTTACGTTCGGAGTAAACATAACTCTGGGGAGTTAGGTTCAAGGTCAGCACTGTATCTTTTCGTCAAATTAAACGCTGAAACTGATAGCGCGTCAGACTGCCGAGTAGGAGGCCTAGGGTTGGATGCTTATGCTGGTACTAATTAAAATGTTGCTATGTACTTCTACCGGGGCTTTGGTGGTTCCGAACCCACCCTAAAATGTAGGTCCCCTCAAAAAAAGGCAAGTGAACAAGCAGGGGAGAGGCTTCATATCAAGGGTTCTAAATTTTGGGTTCATTAGACGACTTCGATAGACTCGGAAAAGAGTTAGCCATCTCCTCGCGAAAAGGCCACATGTTGAGGGATCTATCGCTTGGTGTACGGTGGACGATTTCGAGTATCGCGCGCACACACACAAGCACACACGCGCGCGGGTATGCACGCACGCACATTTACTTAACACACGAAGCCAGTGCGCTGAATGTGGGCATTTAACTGATTATCTCAAAAAGATGGCACAGTTGACGTGGCTCGCTTTGCTTTAAAACGAGGTCCGCGCCCTTCACTGTGCCAATGTGTACGCCTGACACCCGAGAAGTATATTTCCCGAACGTCGTGAATAACGAATGCAACGGGGTCTGACTTAGTCAAGGTATCCAGATTCGTTGTAGTGCCTTGAAAATAAACACGGGTGTGACAAAATTGGCTGTATAGCCTGAGCACTAGCAAAGCTCAAACGAGACCCCGCGCCCATACTAAGTCAATCAGTCAGTGCATAGGTGCACATGTACAGTAAATACCAACAAAGGCATTAGGGATGCCGATAAAGAATATATGGGTGTCTCCAAAACATGATTTTTTAAGCAGAAATACCCCCCAAAAAACATTCCTGCTGGAAGTGGGGAAGGTGAGAAAAAAGCGTTCGCCCCAAAAAACTTTCGCCCCACGTAGGACAACTATCCAAGAAGAATCAAATCTCCCGCATCCCCTTAAATGAGGCTAAATTTGCAGGAGTGTGATTCGCGGTAGGTTTAAAAGAAAAAAAAACGCAAACAAAAATCAAGAAAAAAAATACTCCACATGATCGATTTTGAAGTAAATGGTCCTGGGAAACCTCGACGGGAAAAATGAAGGCATGAAGAGATTTTACTGTACATGTCATTTCATTCTTGCCACTCTGGACTTGGCCATTTCGAGTCACTCACCTTCCCGCTTGTTATGACGAACAACGCTTTTGATGTCGATTTGTCGTTTGATTAAATTATAAATTATGAAAATGAATTTTTTGCAAATGCAACCGTTTTTCCCTTGTATCAACATGCATAACTAGTATTGTCATAAATTTCCTATGTGGTGAAATTAGAACAACATTTTATCAGGCTAATAATGGCCAATTCAAGATTTAATTGACAAAAGCGTTGTTCGTCATAGAAAGCGAGAAGGTGAGTGACTCGAAATGGCCAAGTCCAGAGTGACAAGAAAGAAACATGGACAGGAAAATCTATTCATGGCTTCATTTTTCCCGGCGGGTTTTCCTAGGACCATTTACTCTAAAAATGGCTCATGATGAGTATATTTAAAAAAAAAATTTGCTTGTTTTTTATTTTTTATTGCGTTTTTTCTTGTTTTTGTTTTTTAAGAAACCTATCTCGAATCATTGTCTTATACATTTAGATTCATTTAAGCGCACGCGGGAGATTTATGGTTCTTTTTTGTTAGTTTTCTTATGTGAGGCGAACATTTTTTGGGGCGAACGCTTTCTGGGCGAACGCTTTTTCCTCACCTTCCCCAATTTCCAT
>CAKNYM010052036.1:39696-70138 GCA_932195095.1 Andricus curvator
TTTTGATAATACCACGCCGTGATGTCACGAATTATACTCAGATTATATGGTAAGACATATCTTAAGAGAATTTCGAGGTTAATTCACACAGCGTTTCATGGAAGCAGCGTACAATCATGAAGTACATGTACATTTTACTAAAATATTTCCATTTCAGTGATAATAAAATGATGATCTTACAAAAAAAATCACTCGACTAATAATTGTTGGGAGTATAGTCTGGTAATTAGTCGCTTTTTTCTCATCATTGATCAACTTTCCCTAACCATGATTTCTTCATGTGAATAGTCATTAAATAGTATATTACGCACCGACGGTGAGAAGAGGGGTTTTTCTAAAGAGTGTATGTTTTCAGTACAAGCCGTAGGCGAGCACGTAGCGCGAGCCGGAGGTGAGTACTGAAAATGTACACAAGTCGAAAAAGTGCCTCTCCCCCTTGGCACAATCGATATTTTTTATAACAAATGGATCATTTCAGACACTTCTCGAAATACGGTAATGATTTCAGTCCATATTAGATTTTGAATAAAGAAGCATTTCATTTATGTTAACTTATTCCAAATCATCACAAATTCAATAAAAAAATTGCTGGAAATTTTTGGTAATTTACGGTAATTTTAGAAGTGATTTATGGTAACTTACCATAAATTGCCCAAAATTATTAGAAATAAAAATACTAGTGCATATAATGGAAAACCTCGCGAAAACGCCAAATATTCCCTTATTTTAAGGATTTGAGTTCTCAATAAAAATATATGAGGGAAACAAAATTCTTCTATCGGACGAATCTTAATAATTTTCATAAGTATGGTCTGGTAGTTTTTTTCCTTACCTTCGTTCAACTACCGCTGACCATGATATTTTAGAATTTATTGAACGCAAAAGAATATGTGAAGAGAAACTGGGATGCGCATATAATAATATTTTGGGGTGCCCTTAAATTCAAACACATATAAGCATGACTCTCGAAAATTGATATACACTCCACGAAATCCAATGAAATCCATTTATATCCCTTGAAATGCTTCAAACTCAAATTGAAAAAATTTTTAAATACATGGATGCTTTTGCATTCAGACAACTTCTTTATCGCTAAGTAATTTCTGAAACATTTAGTCAAAAATATGATAGAATTTTATCTATCTTTCCAATTCGTTTAACATATTTTGTAGAATTTCTATAAGGTTCTTCAAGTTTCAGTTGAGCTGTTATAGTAGAAAATGTTCCAATTTTCCATGCAAACACCGGATTTCCCTGAGAAGCAAAATATTATATGAATTATGATAGTAATTTTAACGAATTTAAGTAATGATGTTTTCTTTCTTGCAGCTGACCCTGATGAAATGTAAATATCTCAGAAGGACAAGATAACGATTTTAATCTGCGAGATAACGAATATAAAAAATATATCTTATATAACCCAAGGAGGCACTACAGTATTATTTAGTTACAGTGTGAATAAAATTATTCAATAATTAATTGTTATTAAATTTTTCGTTGAATTAGGAAACATGAGAATCTTTCATACACTCGTCATATCGTTGGCGGTTATCCTCAATTCTATTGGTAAATATAATCCTATAATATATCTATAACTTTCAGTACATTTTTCAAGGCTATATGCAAAATAGAATTTGTAAGATTGTGTGTTTAATAAAAAGTACAATTTAAAAAGTGCACATTGTAATTTAGACGTGTAAAATCTTCACATGTGCACTAGGGTAGCCCTTATTTTTCAAAATCATATTTGTTCAGTTTCAGTTTCAGGTGATTTAACATGGGAAAAGGGCAACTTATTATTACATTTTTCTAAAAAATTATCCTTTTCAGAATAATTTAGGAAGTTAGAACGAATCTTTTTGGTTAAATCATTGAACTACTGTATTTTTATTTGCTGAGTTTTAGTAAAATTCTGATCACGAATGAGCGCTGGATTCATATTGCTTCATCGACAAAGTTTTTTTCATATCTCCTGGAAATCGACGACAAGAGTTTGCTACGATTTACACATTTTTATAGAAAAAAATTATCCAAAAAATTTTGAATCATTTATACAATAAAAAATGGGTTTGCAAACTAAAGATCATATTAATAAACAAGAACGCACACAGAAAAATCCAAATTTGTTGAAAAATTGCTAATTAAATCCGCATTTCCTGTTTTTTTTTTAATGAGCTATTCAACTGAACATACCAAGGTCATTTAGAAGTTTTGTGTATCATGAAACGACTTTATTGCTTCCAGAAAAGAATAATAAGATGAACAATAAACGAAAACAAACCTCTGTTACGTTTGCAATTAAAGAAAACATAAATGAATTAAGAACTATTTCACTTTCATCAGTACAGCATTCTCGTTTGCATCTTTTATTAGCTTGGGTTCCTTTGGGGTCTTCAGTAGTTTCAAAACATCAGGATGAACGCTGCCATCCTTTCGTTTCGGAAGTACCCTCTTACTCGTAACAATAGAATGAGACGAAATGAGAAATGCTCTGACTGGAAGTTGATGTTATTGCATTGAAAACCTTTCCATCTATCATTATAAATAATAGATGATGAGGTACGGAAACTCGTTGCTGTTAACATCACTCAAAGAAGAACGCAGATCTTGAATTTGCTTGTCCATCCGTAGTTTCTTTCATAAACTAAAAAACAATAGGTCTACAATAACGCGTGGAAGATGGTCATGGATTCTGCCAGATACATATACTCATGAAATTTTCAAAACGTTTATTTATCAAGTTGAGAAATGTATTGTATAAATTAATATAAAATTCAGTGTGCCGCAAACAACATATGTTATCGAGAGGTTCAAAATACTTACAATTGAAGCGCCAAGATTTTTAAATTTTATTTTTTCACGAAAGTAAACTCTAGAATTCTTCAGAAGTTATTTTCAGGTTATTTCCAGGTTACTGGTGAAAAAATTGCAAATATAAAAACATGCAAATAATTTTTAATAATTTTTTTCTTAGTAGATCGCAGGTACGCGCAGCTAAATCAAAGTTCCCTGTATTCGTAGTAAACTCTGGATTATGAACATAATTTTTTGTTGTCGTGACTTTTTTCAAATACTTCAAACATGACAGCATTTACGATCGGAAAGGATTTGAAGTTTTGTTTGTAGCATCGTCTTTGTAGCTCATATTAGGGACTAACAACACTCATTTTCCAAACCTTTGATAGCATACTTTAATCTGCTTCTACGATATTTTATCAAACTTAATTCTGCAAAGAGTACGCATCTCTGTACGCATCTCCTCTGTGGGTTCTTTTTGTCGTCATAAACCACTCCAAAGCTTAATTTATTATTGAATTATTCTTGCTTGGGATCCCTGGAAAGTACTATAATAGGTAATTAACATTTTCTTATGGTTTCAAAAAAAAGACTTTCGGCCAACAATTTTCTTTTTCCGAACACTGTGAGTTAGTGCCCGAAAACCCCCAAAAACAAAGTGTTAGATTTTTTCGATCCCGTTTTTGTATACACCTGCGTGTATACTTGCAAACCAAAAGGTCATAAGCGCTAATGTTTAGCGAACCAAACGGGCATAAGCATCAAACTTGTATGGTCAACATCCTTTGTTGTCGGCGCATGGCGCCTGCTGAACCTAATTTTCTTTTATTGGACTTTGACCAAACTTTCGCGCTTATGCCATTTTGCTGTACCAAATGTTGGAACCTAAGCCCTTTTGGAATTCCAAACTTTGGCTCTTATGACTATTTAGTTTGTCAGATGTTGGCTACTATGCCCTTCTGCAGTTTCAAACTTGGGCGCTTATGCTCATTTGTGTTGCCAAATTTTGGCGCTTACACCCTTATGCTGTGCCAAATGTGGGAGTATATTCCCTTCTGCTATACCATCTGTTGAAAATTATGTTCTTTTGGAACTCCAAAATTTAGCGCTCATGCCCTTCTGGTTTGCCAAGTGTTGGGGCTTATACCCTTTTCAAATTCTAAACTTTATCGCACATGCCTTTTTGCTTTGCCAAATATTGGAAATTATGACCCTTTGGAATTACAAACTGCAGCTGTTGTGCTATTTGGGCGTGCTAAAGGTTGGCTTTCATGCCCTTGTGGATTTGCAAACTTTGACGCTCCTTTTAGTTTGCCAAATGTTGGCGCTTTTGCCCTTTTGGAATTTTAAACTTTGGTTCTTATGCCTGTATTTTGTGCCGAATACGGGAGTTTATGTCCTTTTAAAATAGCAAACTTTGGTGTCGATGCCTGTTTTCTGTGCCAAATTTTGGTAATTACGACTTTTTGGAATATCAAATTTTAGCACTTGTTCCATTTTAGTGTGCCAAATATTGGAGCTCATGCCATTTTGGAGTTTGAAACTTTGGCGATTATGTACTCTAGGTTTGCCCAATGTTGACGTTGATGCCCCTATAGTTTTCCACCTACTGACGCTTATGCCCTTTTCGTTTGGCAAATGCTTGCGCTTATGCCCTTTTGAAATTACAAAATTTGTCGCTTATGTCCTTTTTGTTGCCAAGTGTTGGCGCTTATGCCCTTTCGGAAGTTTAAACTTTAATACATATGCCCTTTTTCTGCGCCACACCTTTGGTTTTTGCGAGAGGAAAGAAAGCTGGACGAACGGATGAAAATGTTGCAAAGGCCAATAAAAGTACTTGAGTTCGACCATGGACGAATACTGCCAGTAAGGCCATTAGCCATGATTCAGCCATTGTTTATAACAATCGGACGACCATGGTTGAAGATTGCCCCAAGCCTGAACCACCATTACCCCACGCTTATCCGATGCTGAGCAAATTTTATATATGGGTCACCCGTTGAACCTTTTTCAAGCGGGCAGTTATGAGGTATATGTGGACGTCCGCTTGAAAAGGGCTTTTATGGCCGATATAGAGTTAGTTATAGGGTCATATAGCCGAAGAAATTCAAATATTTTAACCCCAAGACAACCCCTTTAGGTTTAAAGATGAGCTACCGCGGCACCTTTGAAGTTTAAACTTCGAAAAGCCACTTTCCGAAAAAAAGCAACAAAAGTTGGCGAGTGCCATAAAAGCACCTGCAATACTTTTTCTTCGAACATAATATATAAGAACTTCCCGTTGCTTTTAAAATGCCCACATATTATACTTATTAAAACTGTTGGAAAAATAATTTTATTGAAGCTTACTAATTTCTTCTATCAATTTTAATTTCTGAAGTACCGTGAATTCTGCAGAGCACTTCTATTTTCACGGTTTTCATCATTTATTTTGAAAATATATTGCTTTTGTATCAAAATATGCTGCAAGGAGGTTTTTTTAGGTAATAATAAACATGATTTTTTTAACGAAAAATCAACCACCTTCTTCATAAATTAAAAAACTAGAAGAAATTTTTTTTCCATCGTAAAAACTAGTGTCACTCATCAACTATTGACTACAAGAAAAAAATTATTTCCAAAAAAAATGTGTAACCTATTGAGATTTTTGTATTTTTGTGTACAATATTTTTCTCTGAATTGCATAATTTTCCAGATATAAATCGATTTACGCGAACAAAAATATCTCGTAAATTTCTGATTGGAAAAATCTAACATTTTGTTTTTGGTGGTTTTTGTGCATCTCCTATTACAGAAAATATCGCCAGCTAAATCGCTGGTATTGTCCCGAAAAAATGTGGCTGGAATTAAAAAAAAATGTCTCGAATAACCCTTACGTATTATTTGAGCAGTTTATAAATTATTGAAACAAATAATAACTTCAATTTTGGAACAGTAGCATCTATGATATACACCTATTTTGCGATTTCTACAGAAAGCAAATTGTTTAAGAAAATTATAATTGTACAAATAGTTAAAAAATAATTTAAAAAGGAGAGGAAATTAAAAACTTATCCATTCATGATAATTTTTGAAAAAAGGTTCTTTGAATGGGATCATTAACCTTACTATTACACGTGTTTTCTAACTGAGGAAGAACATTCACTAGATACACCTTCAAATATTAGCCTTTGACCTCTTCCCTTCCCCTCTGCATCTCGAAATTGTGCGAATTTTTGAAACTTTGAATGCGTTGCGGAGACGGAAGATGTTGGCCAAAAAAATAAAAAATGATTTACTCCGACCTTCTCATGCCAAAAGGCAACGTTTCCGTGCTATTACGTTTTCAATCTCGAAAATTAATTTAAAAAGACCCACTCTAACGATCATGGTAGAAGATTGCCCCAAGCTTGAACCAAGCTTACCCCAGGCTTATACCATGCTAAGCAATGTTGAGACATGCGTCACCCGTTGAACCTTTTTCATGCGGGCAGTTATAAGGTATATGTGGACGTCCACTTGAAAAGTGCTCTTATGGCCGATATAGAGTTGGCTATTGGGTCATATATCCGGGTAAGTTCGCGGTATTTTAATCCCAAGACGAACCCTTTGGGTTTGAAGTTGAGTCACCGGGGCATTCCGGTTTCTCCAATATAGACTTTGCCACAAGAGCAAGAGATTTTATATACTCCCGAATCACTGAGAGGTGCCTTTTTATCTTTAGGGTTCTTTAGATGGTGCCCTTTTTTCGCAGGTGGTTTAAATATAGTTTGGATGTTGTTTTTGTTCAGAATTCTTCCTATTTTTTCTGTGATACTTTGGATGTAGGGTAGGATGGTAGGTATCTGTTTGTATGGGCGAGTTTTCTGTAAACTTCATGTCCTAATGTGTTATCAGATCTTTTGTAAGCTAGTACGTCCAAGAAAGGCAATTTTTCGTTTTGTTCAATTTCCGTGATGAACTGGATATTAGGGTGTAATAGATTGATGAAATCGAAAAACTTATCTACTGCATCTAGTCCATGTCGCGAGATGACAAAAGTGTCGTCAATGTAACGGCACAAAAATTCTGCTTCAAGCTTAGATTGGTTGAAGATTTTAGTTTCTAGAGGATCCATAAAGATGTTGGGTGATTTTAGTTGATTTAAAAATGAGTGGAAATTAAAAACCTATCGATTTATGATTATTTTTTTTAAAGTTTCCTTTAATGTAAACCTTAACATTAATATTACGTGAAACCAACAACTAGCCCTTGTGGGGGGGGGGGGATGCTTGGTGCCTCATAAGAGGATTTACAAATTTTATATATCTATCAATTTTATAATTAAAAGATTCATTATATCAAATATTGGCTATAACGGAAGTAAATACGATATTTTCATCGTATATTATACCAGTGATTCAATCAATGTCACCCGATCACACGTGTTTTCTAACTGAGGAAGACCATACGCTAGATGGATTCAGCAAGAAAATATTGATTATTATATAATTTGTATACCTTTTAACTCAGTGGTGAGCCATTTTTTAATGGTTTTTTAGAGATCGCACACATTCGATACCAAAACAACATTTTATCTTTACGAGAAAATTAATACCCTGTTTTTTGTTGCAGAGTTGAGTAAACAGTTCGACTGTTTACCTAATGGTGACCCTATTCCTGGCGTTTCTTGTTCCGTCACTTCTAATTCTCCTAAAGGAAATCGTTTTCCTGACATAAGTCGTTCTCCTGTCAGGACTGCTTCTCCTGCCGAGCCTCATACTCGTGCCAGGTCCAGGTCTCCTCGTCGCAGGATTAATTCTTGGCTCGTACTTGGATTTCACCCTGAAGAACTTGGATCTATTCGGCTTATTCCAAAAATGAATCCGCACCGGGTACTTGAAATTCGCAGATACACTTTTCCGGCCGACAAACCAATCCATCTGAGAGGAGCACGTCAGGCCTATACGCCTATGCCAACCGAAGAGCGAAATGTTTTAACAACATCCACTGGTGACATCCTGGCAATATTGGAGCGTAATAATACAATTCTTCGTGGAATATATACACGTTGTGGTTCCGGTACTGACAAACGGGTGAAAATAAACATGTACAGCGGCGCTTTTGTCAAACTGAACCGAGATGAAATCCAGGAAACTCCATGCGACAAAAATCGTCCAATCTCCCAATGTTTTAAAGTAGAGCATGTCGACAACGTGTAAACCAAAATCCGCTTGAACATATTTCAGTTTAAGAACATGTAAAAATGAAATATTTTCTTTCATCAGTAGTCGGATCAAAATCATAAAACAAAATTGGTAATTATAATAAAATGTCAATCTATTAAATCTTTCGTCTATACCCCAAACTCTCCTTTGCGGAAACAGGTAAAGAAGGTTTCTTTCTTGTTCTCGTAAGAAAATATTTTAGGACGATAATTTTTTTCGGCTTATCATGACTTGTTTTTATTAAATTTCCAGCAGCTGAGACCACAAAATGGCTAGACAAAATACAAGGTATAATTGAAATTGAAAACCAACCCTCTTATGGTGCTATTTGAGGTCGGTAATCAACATCTGTTGTCAAAATTATAAAATTCGAAATGACGCACCTAATATGTCTACAAATGAAATGTACAATTAACACAGGGTGTCCAGCGATTGTTAGGAACAAATTCAAAGCTTTCCCAGGTTTCCCAGATCAAGAGGTCTAGTTTTTTCACGTCTTTTTTTACATCAAATAATGGAATAACTGTTTGTCTTTGATGTAAAAAATAGGCCATTTGATTGTTTCTTGGCCAACAATTTTTAAAGAAAGCAGAACCATAAATAAAAAAATGCTTAATTTTTTCATACATAAGTCGTCTTTGAAATCTTTGTCAAATATTTTGAAATATTTATTAAATTTTCCTTCAATATTTGTTTGTGAAATCATGTTTACTCGGTGAAATTATTGAATTATTTCAAATCTTATTGGAATCTTTTCGAATCTTCTAAAATATTTTGAAACCTTTTGAAATCTGGTGTACCGTACCCTTTCTCCAATCTTTGAAATCCTTCAAATCAGTTGAAAGTTTTAAAGGCTTTGTGAAATAGTTGCGAGATATTTGAAATCTGGTGTACACGCCTTTTTAAATTGTTTAAAATCCGTGAAATCTTTGTGTGTGTGGGGGGAAGGGGTGAGAAAATCTGTGAGAGGGGGAGAGGATGGAATAATTATAAGGGAGGATAGAGTGTTGAGTATGGTTGCGACTCGGAGGACAGGAGGGGGAGGTTTGGTACTGGAAGAGTTACGCGTACACTGAAAAATTTAAGAGCCACCGCAGTACGAATGTTTATTGTAGCAGCGTTATTGCGTTTGGGGTGGGAGCTGTCTGAAATAGAGGCCAAAGCGCTGTACACACTAGTGGAAACACTGCTACTCCAAAAACAAAACAAAAAACACTCGCTAATGGTTGTTCTACCAGTTTAGCCTTTTATGAAGCATGTATCGATCTTTATAATGCTTCTTAGAATGCCCAAATGATTTGTTTGGGACATACAGTTTTCATAATGATATTCCTGGTGGAAGTTTTAAATATGAATTCATTCCTAACCAATCCGAAGTCATCCGAATTATTCTGGTATCTGTATCCGAACCAAACTGAGTTAATCCGAATTAATCCGAAAAAAAATTAATTCCATTTAGATAATATTAGAATATTTATTATTTTTCAGATTTTTTTAAATCGGGACTGAGAAATTCTAACAAGTAAAATTCCCGAAACGGTACAATTCCCGAATTCGTACATTCCCGAATAATGAATTTTCCGAAATTATAAAATTGCTAAAATATAAGAATACCAAATTGGGAAATTCCCGAATATAATAAATTCAAAAATGGTTTTTTCTTTGAATAAATATTATTAATTCATTAAAAATGGAGCAATCAAACATTTTTATCAAGGAAAGAAATTTTTTCGAACTTTAGAAATGAAAAAAAATATTGTTTCAAATAAAAATAACAATTCAAACAATAATGTTAAATTACGTTAACGTCACGCCTGCTTACCATGAGCAAATACCTGCCAACTTATTGCAGGTGGCCCTGCGTGACATACCCGACTACAAACCCGCGCTACACTTTTAGGACCGCAGCGATCCGAAAATCGAGACGGAGGTTCGCTCAAAGGATAGAGTATAGTGAAACGCACGGTTCCTATCACGGCTATACGCCACAGGCTGCCTGCTTACTCAAATCTTTTCAGCATAGAGCAGCAGACGTCCTAAAGCCTGGTACGGCGTCTCTCTTCAACTTTTGCGAGAGAAACTGGCCTAAAAAAGTTGGGATGATCTCCTTATCTACAAGGCGTGCTGACGTGTGCACGTTTAGCACACTCATGCTACGCTGTGGTAACACAGGGCTCCTGTACCTTTTTCAGTGTAGTCAGTTAGCCCGAGAAGACCGGGCGGCAGCGCGGGCTTTAGCCCGTTGTTCTGCAAGCCAGTCTTCGAGACCTTGCATACTACGGGGCCCGTCGCGCTGGCTCGTGGATGGGGGCAAGTACACGCGATTCGCGTCAGCTTTGATAAAGCGCTGCCACGCGCTTAACTCGTCCATACGTCGCGGACGGTCGGTATCTTTGTGGGCGGTGAGTGCACCTTTTTGTTTGCTCTTTTGCGTCGGGGAGTAGAAGAGATGAGTGGGTAGAGGTTGAGTAAAAGGAGGTTGACCCGGAGGTATAGGTAGGTAGGTCCACGGGCGAACCCACCGGTTCGGGAAGGAGTGAACCGATGAGGGCCGACCCGGTGGTGACCTTCTTTTTTAGTCAGCAACGGCTGACGTGTCTGCAGAAAAACCTAGAAAACCTATGCATCAAAATTGAGGTTGCGCCTTGAAGAGTCGGCGGCTTTACTGTGTTTAACGGGCGACGGCGCACCTAGTAGGGATGGCGAGAAGGTTTCCGGCGTACAATCTGGGAAGAGAAGCAGTACATCGTCGTCGGTTCCTGTCTCGGCGCGAGTGGGTTCCTGGCGAACAGGCGTGGACAATGACGGAGTGATCGCCCGGCTAGTCGACGGAGTGTATTCTGGCAATTCCGGAGATGCAGACCGGACTTCAGCGGCGATGTGAGGGATCCCCGGAGAGGTGGGGGCTCGTTATCGCATTTATCTCGGAGGGCGACGGTAACCCTACCGAGGGTGGTACGCGCAAAGCCCACGGACAGGGTGGCGAATCAAGTCAGTTCACATAACGGGTAGGATGGCCTGAAGAATCGTTTGACGGACCTCCTACGGTGATTTCCCGCGATGGGAAGGTGTGGCGCGGCTCGGAAACTTCAGGACCAGCGGTGTGGCCCTGGAGGTGGCCGGTTTCCGTTGTCACGGATCTCGCGTACCCTCACGTACCCGGCGAATTTCCAACAAATCACAACGACCCGCCCGGATCAGGCCCGGTGCCTCAGGATCATAGGCCTCTACGTTAGCTTGTCGCCCGCGTTCCCTTTCGGCTTCCCTCCGCGCGCGTTCTTCTTCCGCTTGCCTCCGCGCACGCTCCTCCTCGGATTCCCTTCGCGTGTATTCCTTTCGGCTGCTCGGCGAGCCCGTTCACCTTCTCTACGCGCTCGTTCCTCCGGAGGAAGAGAGGCCTCGACTTCCCGACAGACCTGTCTGATACGCGTTCGTCGATTCGAGGGAGCGAGCAATCTTTCCTCTGTCATCAGGAGGGTTATTAAAGAACTACTGGCCTGTTAAAGAACCGAACACGTCACGAACTCACAAGGACCTGGTGTTTTTCGGAATCACTCGAACCGTCGATGCAGTGTGTAGTTGCTGGCAAGGTCCAAACAATCGTCGGTGGAGGCGCACTGACCGAAGACGGCCAAGTACTGTTCCAACGCGAACGAGGACCCCAAAGAGGCGAACTCGCGTGGCTTGGAGGCCGCAGGCCGAACACATTAGCACTTGATGAATAAAACCCAAGAAACACGAAATCGCTACTGAAACTAGAATTGAATAAAATTTAAATTGTCCAATAGGCTATCGCAAGAACCGATCACTCGCGAGATTATCTATCCCAACTTAACGGCACGTCAATCCCCTGTCACACGCAGATATTTTCCCCCGAAGTCGGAAAGTGTATTTAAATGAATTTAATTCCACACGAAACGTAAGCCAAGCGCGAGCTGAAGCACGATGATGAGATCCATGAAAGACTGGAACGAAGTTTGGTTTTAAAGACGAAACGTATTAAATGAAAATGAGACTTGTGATTCGAAGTTAAAATATTTATTTTGAAAGCTGGATGAGAAGGTAGAGCTGACGCTGCTGACCTCCTCGAAAATCGTAAGACGACTGATGTTACATCGACTCTCCTCGACTCGGCAGCCCGGGCACGGAGGTCTCGACGGCAGTGCGAGCGGCAGCGGGCCTGCCGATTGGCTGCGAGGCGACAACAAAGTCGCAACCGAGCGGTGGGGACAGCCAGCCTTGCCCACTACCCGAGCCTTCGCGCGCCGGTAGCCAACTTAAGCCTAAACTACGCGATTTATTCTAAACTTTACTAAAAATTTTAAAATACTAATTATTATCCGAAAATTATAAAAATTCGTAAGCTATCTTAAAAGTAACCTAATTTCTCTTCCCCGCAAACGGGAAGTGGCTATCTCGATTTGGACGACTTTTCGGGCTTTCTTGTTTATTACTATCATTCATTTATATCTATTAATTTAATTTTAACATCAGGGCAACCCAAAGAGTCGTCTTACCCCCTAAGAATGAAAGACCAAATTTTCAATCCTGAATTACTATGCTAAAACATGCAAAAAACACTGAAATTAAAATAACACTATTAATTTAGAATACAGCCTATATACGTGTATATGGAAATACATATACACGTATATCGATCTAAGATATTTTTTTAAGTAAGCAGAGGTGGGAGGGGGGATGTCTATTTGTTTTATCAATTTTTTTTATATTCTTGAATTTAATTAATTCACTTTAGCGATATTCTCTACAAAAATTCTAATCCTTGTCCCTGCTATAAGTTACCTTTCAACTTAATTCAATTATTTATGGTGGTAGATTCGAGTGGGAAGCCGCACAGATGAGTGTCGATTCCGGGGTTCTCAATATTGGCCCGTGGCCGATAACAAAATATTTTAAGATCTTTGAAATATTTTGAAATCTTTGGTAATGTTTTGTAATCTAGGGAAATTTCTTTATTTATTCTGTCATTAATAAAATATCAATAATATCTTAATACATAAAAAACTTTTCAGTAGCAAGAAAAAAGAATTCCAAGAAATTTTCAGGTTATCAAGGTTAAAAAAAATCAAGTAGCTAGCTCTGGGTAGTTATTCAAGAAGAGTCGATGGTGTTCTCTTCTCACATTTTGCCCACTTCTCTCTGTCAAAAAATGAAGGCGCATAACCTCTCTGTTCATATGGTATTTCCATTTTAATCGCCTTCTTGGTTGCTGAACGTCTGTTTCTGCCTCTGGTTGAATGATGCCATCTGCCTATGGAGGACGTGGTAGTACGAGATCATCATCAGGTTTAGCAAACACCCGAATTGATGCTGCTTCCTGTGATGCAGCTTCCATTAGCTGATATTTATTATCGACGTTTTTCCATGCCAAATCAACCTGCCCGCAAATTTCGGTTAAGTGGAGAAGCGAAGACGTTGATGTATAATGTATGTATAATGCCTGACACATTATTATGTCTGTGCGTATATTCTCTTTGAGCCATTACGCGACGACCATCAATAATGTGCTCAATGGATTCGTGGTTATCTCCACATAATCTGCACCGGTCATCCACGTCCCTTGTCCTGAATCGCAATGACGAATCCTTCCGTTTCTGGAAACAGGACGCCCTTTTTCAGCCAAATATTAGATGCCTTACTTATTTTGCCTTATTATTAATGCCTGACTTCATATTGAACGAACGTTTTGGGATGCTCGCCGTGGATGGCTTGTTGTCCTTATTGCGTTTCTAATTCCTCTATGGTTTCTGGCCCAGTATTCAAGACCTCCTTTAAGGACAAATTTAAGATCGTGTCATCAAGATCCGCTTTAAAGATGGTAATCTAAAGCGCAACACCTCGCTTGCTGTTCAAATTGTCTTGCGGATTCCTACGCGGTTGGTTCTGTGTAATCGCTCAAGGTTAGTGTTGAACCATTTGATGAGTCCAAAGAAGTACGTGAGGACAGGGATTGCATAACTGTTGATTGCCCTAATCTTGTTTGCCGAGTTAAGAGAACTCTTTAGAATCAATCTGAGTCTTGCAGTCAAGGCAGTCGTTAGGCATTTCTTCAATATCATATGCTGAATGCCCTCAGATTCGAGAATACCCGGGTACTTATATGACTCGCCCTCAGCCACTGCCTCGATGTCATTCTCGAAATCGTCCTCTGGCTCTACGGTCCCTAATTGTCCTGTGGTTAAATGGACTGTTCTGCATTTGAAGCCTTGACAGAAATAACGTTGTATCAACACATATTTTGTATCCTTGGATTTCTATATGAGTTTTAAGAAAATTTTCTCTATTCCATGGAAGTACTGCGATCGAAAATACGAAAATTGAATTCGGAATGAAATAATGTCAAAATAGTCAAGGTTATTTACATCCATTTACTTCGCATGTATCTCAATTAACCTCAAAAGTGTACATATCTAAATCTAATTCAGATTTTTTGGGGGATAGGAATAGAAATTATATATAATTACTATTACTAATTAGTTAATCATTTATAAATTTATAATATATAAATTAAAAATTAAAAAACTGTTCTCAAGATTGTATGAAATGGAAATCTGTTTAACCTAATTATTTTTATTTCTATTAATTGAAAGTTGCCGAATTCAATTTGGAAATTTTTTTTAACACTCTTAAGAAAATGCAATTTTCTATTCTTATCCCCCAAATTATCTAAATTAGATTTAGATATGTACACTTTAGAGTTCAATTGAGATACATGCGAAGTAAATGAAGTAAATAACCTCGACTATTTTTACATTATTTCATTCCAAATTCAATTTTCGATTGCAGCGCTTCCACGGAATAGAGAAACAGTTAAAAAAACTCATATAGAACTCCAAGGATACAAAATATGTGTTGATCAAACGTTGTTTCTGCCGAGGCTTCATTTATCTAGTCCGAATTCCATGCGAATATCATTGGAAAACTGCTTTCTGACATTAATCACTTGCTACAGTTTCTGGTCTGAACTAGCGTATAACTTCAGGTCATTCAAGTATAAAAGATGGGTCACTTGATTACCATCCTCATTATCATGTAGTCGGAATCAATAAGACTACAGTGCACTACAGTGCAATAATAGGGTCTCCTTGAAAGATACCCGTCGCAATGCGTATTAATCTAGTTACCCTCGGTTATCCATGATCAAAATACTTGATTCTTGTACCCAAAAGGGTCGTCGCACGACTTGGATAGTCGATAATGCGTGGACAGATTCTGTATATTTTAAGACTTCAAGCAAATAGTCATGCGGTAGGGAAGGAAACGCTTCCTTGTAGTTAATGTATGTCATGTGCAAGTTTCTTTGATGTTTACGACCCTACGTCATAGCAACACCGTCTATGGTGACGAGATCTTTACTGCCCCACGAGTTTTTACAACATCCTTTTTGTCCTTCTGTTAGGGTATCATTCTCGTCGCAGTGAAAATATACCTTATCTGTAATGATGGCTGTAAGGCATTTATAAATGCTTGGAAGACATGCTATCGGTCTAAATTCAGATTCTTTTTGAGCGTCTGGTTTTTTAGGCAACATATACGTAGTATCTTTAAGCATAAAGCCTGGAATCAAATCTGAGTGTTCGAGGATCTTCTGAAAACACCTTGCCCACGCAGGATGCACACTCGTCAGGTATTTGTACCAGAAGTTGCGCATCATGTCCGAATCTGGAGCTTTTCAGTTACCCTTTTCAAAACTGTTGAAACACCTGAAGCTGTGATGTGAGTCAGCTCCATTTCATGGTTCTTGCTTGATCTTGCTTTCTCCAGTTGGAACCCCGCAGTGTCCAAATTGCTTCTGTTAGTTTTTCCACAAACACCCGACCAGTAGTTACACATGTCTTCCAATTGAGGGACTTTGGTGTCTTGCTGGTATTTTGCTTTCCGCTTAGTTCACGATAGAACGTTCTTTCATCTGCCTGAAAGGCCCGATTTTGTGAATTATTTTATTAACATGGTGTATCAGCTTTCTGGTTCGATTTTCTTTCTTATATTGAGTCAATCGACCAAAATTACACCTTATTTTGCTGACATCCATATCCAACCTCATCTTCCATAGTGGATCTCGATTCCTTTCTGGAGCAAAGACTGCAACTGTAGACCTAGTTCTGCGGCCCGACGTTCTAATGGCTGCCACAACTGCACAGTATACAAGAGTTTTCACCTCTAACGCAGTCTGCGTTTCGTTCAAATGCATAGATAAAACCTTACTGTTAAAGTGTTCTATTAGTGCACGCAGATCATTTGTGATGTTGATCTTGGGCAGAAAATGCCTTTGTGTTGGTTCTACATGTCTGAACTATAGTAAATCATGACCAAGAGTCCGCTCAAGATGCTGTACTTTTTCTGGGACTTCACTGTTCACATCATCGTTATTAATGTCCGGATATTGTTCTAGCGGACCCGGTACTTAATCTTTATTATCATTCATCAACAGGAAGCTGCTGTTCCACTTTTATTTTGATGGCAGCTATTTCGACAGCCGAAAGCAATGTGTTTACAGATATTGAGTTTTTTTGGTCTGCTAGATGCTGCTCATCAATTCGTGTGGCTACCTCTGGTTACTTAAGTAAGGAGAGTCGATCATGTTCTTTCCTCACACTTTGCTCACCTTTCTCTGCCAAAAAATAAAGGCGCATAATATTTCTGTTCATATCGCATGTCCATCTTAACTGCCTTCTTGGTTACTGAACTTCTGCTCCTGTCTCTAGTTATATTAAGCCATCTGCTTCTGGAGGCTGTGGTGGTACCGGATCATCATTAGCTCCCTCTAACTGATTTTCATTGTCGTCATTTTTGCACACCAAATCAACCTGTTGTTTTATGTACATTCCTCGGTCTTCTGAGATGTGTATATTAGTCCTGATGTCCTTCACCTTGGTAATAAGATTTTTCTGCAGACATATTCACACACGCACACGGCCATACACATATACCAAAACAGTTCGAACATTAAAAATGTGTTTATCACAATCATCTGCTGCACAGTGGTCCAGGAACGACAAACAGTTGGTCAAAAGTCGAAATTTAGTTGCATTTTCACCAAAATTAGTATGTAGATATTATGAACGTCACTCATAATGAATGTGATATCAAATATTCAAAATTCAAAATGGCTTCGGCTAGACGGTCTTGTGGTGATAATGTTAAAAACTGATTGCACGAAAAGATTGCATGATCTACTTTGCAAATAGGGCATGAACGCTGTGGTTTTGAGTGGCTTGAATAATTTGTAGATTGATTGGCTAGTGGATTGGAAAGCGAAGCAACGAATGTGCGAGATGGATTTGAACCTTGACCTGAGACATAATTATTTTTTGAATATGTATTTCGATTTTAATTGGGAAAATTTGAATTTGGATTGTGAGGTGGACGCGTGACTTCAATCTGAGCACGGCGCTCTAAAAACGAAATCATTGATTCTAATTTTGGGACCTTTGAGTTTCCAGTGCACTCTTCCCATTTTTCACGATTATAATTGTTTAATTTTTCTTTAATTAGATGAATTATTACTAGATCCCAATAATCAACTGGCTGCTCTAATGCGCGTAGAGCTCAAACGTGTTTTTGTACGCTATTTCATAAAGACCGAATCGAAAATTCTCTGGATATTGATGGGAAATTGAAAAGTGCTTTGACGTGATTTTCGACATTAAATTTCCGATTATCGTATCGATCTGTCAATAATTTCGAAGCGAACGCGTAATTTTTTCTGGATGATTCGAGCGAAGCGATTACGTCTGGTACTTGTGCATTTTTATTAACCATTGGATCAACTGTGTCTTTGAAACCGAGCCATGTGTCAAAGTTGCCCGAGAATATCAGAAGTGTAAGCTTAGGAAGATTTGGATCTAAGAAAACGTGACCAGCGGAAGATGTTGGATTTGCAGGAGCTGTTTGATGGACGAGAGCTAAAGTGTTCACGAGTGGTTGTGAATTTAGAGGATCTAGTGTCGCGAGAGATTCTGGCAATCTTAAATTTTGTGAATTGCCAGCTTGATTATTCAGCTCAGACTCATCTATAATAGTTTCATAGCTAGTTTGATTTAAACGCGGATTAATTGGTGGATTCAAATATTGCCTGGTAAATTTTTTCATTCTTCCGTTAATCGCGAAGTACCGATCCTCAATGGATGTGTGCTCATCTTCGAAAGATTTTAAAAGCGTCTCATCGTTGGCTAGCGATTCGAGTTCTGCATTAATTTTTTCAGATTGTTCTAACAATGGTTGATGTTTCGCTAATCTACCCTCAAAATCGAGAAGTTCGAAATCAGCATTTGGATCCGATTCGAATTGATCTAAAACTTTTCCTAACTTCGTTAATCTACTTTTGAGAGCACCCCTTTATTTGATTAATGACACGATTTGTGGATCTGGATCCGTCATTATGCTAGCACTTTTGAATCGAAATTGAAACGGGCAAAGAGAATATGGATAGGTCGCACAAAATAGATAAGAAATCGGATGGCGAGTCAAAGATGGCTGAAGACACTGGATGCTGCGGCGGCTCCTTAGATGATTGGACCTCTGGCTGAGAATGCTGTAGAGACCCTCTGGATTGATTGAATCACAGGCACAAATGCTGCAGTGACTCTCTGGATAACGCTGAATCTCTCTTTTTTTACTAAACTCTCTTAGATGCTGATTTGCCTTCCGTAGTCCCACACACGGCTGTACAATCGCGGACACTCCTAGTTTTAGTTCTTTGACGAGAATAGTATCTGCACGATTGTTACACTTGCACTGATATGATGATTGCTTTACGGAAGCAATGTTTTACACACGCGAGAAATGTTTGTTACTTGGCAAAACATCCGGTTTTTGACGGACCAAAAAATGTATTGTCTTTGCTATGGTTGTAATGTGGGATTAATGAATCGAGGAAGTAAGTTTAAATATAATTGTATTTCAAAACACATACACAGGATTTATCCGAATACATGAGAGTTAGATGGTGAGAGATGCTTTATAAATTTGATTGTTGCGTTTACAAATGTTTGAACATAGCCTGAGGTCGACCCGATCAGGTCTTCTCTGCTTGACGGTTACAAGATTTCTGACTTTTGAAGTCGCAGAACTCACGAACGAACTCTAAGGGTCGACCAAAACGGGAAAACGCAAAGGGCTTTGAAGGACGCTGATTGGTTACATATATAATGGTGGAGGTGGCAGGACACTCCTTCGCCTGACGTCACATTTTGGATTCTCGGTACAAGAGTAGTGGGAAGTTTATTACTTTGGAAGAAAGCCAAGGTCTAGGGCGCTAATGGCTTCGTAAAGCTGCATAGAATTAGAAATTTTGAAATGGGTTGGTATAAACAAGACAGTAAAATTTTATACTTGAGACGTGAGTTTTGAGAAAGTACTCAGTTTAGGAAGGTTTGCAGTACACATCTTCTACGGCTATAATAAAAATATTTTAGCTTTAAGATTGCAGGTTTACTTCGATTTACAAGTTTTCGGAGATTTGAAAGAAATAGAATGTTCGTAGTTTTGATATTTCAAGAATTTTCAAGTGACAACAAAACATCCTAAAATTATAAAATCTCTTTGCAAAACTCTTCAAATTTCTCGATTGTTTGAAGTTTCGCCTGTGATTTCGGCTGCAATCTTAGAATTAGAGAAGAATCGCCCAGCTGTGTTGCCATTATTAGAGTGTGCCTGTCCCGCACATCTGTATGTTGAAATAATTGATGAGAAAATATTATTTACCTTCCATTTTTCGCTATCTAGCTGGTATGCAATTTTGATAAGAGAATTGAATATTCTTATATTGGCATGAAGTGTAGAAAGACCAAATTTAAAAGTAGACCTCTCCTCTTCTTTCTCCATCACCATACTCAAGTCATTCATTTCGGATGGCTTAGCCACACAAATATAACATTCCGCACTTGTACTGCCACTTAGTGCATTACAGACCTGTTTTAATACATTTTAATAAATAATAAATTCACATTGCTTTTTTTTAATATTAGTATTTCTTTCATTTTTACCTTTCCATCAATCATGGTCAGCATTAGAGAAAATTTTACTGACGTTTTATTTGAAATACAGGGCTGCAGACTTGCAATTTCGTTACACATGTGCATATATTAATTTTTCAAAACATTAGTGGTTTCCTGAACCCACTGTAATCAAACTGGACGACAAAATCGAGTAGAGAAAGGCCGTGTATTTTCCCAAGTCACTGAATTTTTTGTCTCGCCTGTCAAAACCGTATTTCACGTGTAAAATATACTTATTTTCAACAAATTCATTATTAGAATCGTGCTCAGGTGTCAGAAGTGAGAGAATCCTGCTTGTTGTGTGAAAGAGTAGGTCTTGTAGTTTCACTTCACAATGCTTTTCATTGATTTGAATGTTTCTTCGATAACACTCTTCTTTTTCCTCTACGTCATCATTATACGATGGAAACAAATAGTGACGATGTACTTTCGATATTCCTCGAATCAGAAGATACTACTCGTTCGTCAATTCAGCATCAGCAATAGGTCTTACATCGTCCAAAGCTGATAACTTTGTTGGTAACTTAGGATTCTCTTTGTCTTGACATTTCAGGACATCTGGACATCTCGGTGGCTTGATTTTTTGGAGAATTAGATACTTCTTTGATGATCTTAGCAGCTGATTCATCACCTTCTGTTCTTAACTTCATAAATATAGCGAAAGCAAATTGATCAGCGCTGTTGACGATCCTCAAATCTTCAGTTTTTCTGCGCGTAGATCTTTCACTTAAGTTTTGGAAAGATTTTTCTGAACGACCAAAACATCTGTAAAGACATTTTCGTTTCAAGAATATGATAAAAGTTTATGCTTAGCATAACATAGTTATAAAGTTCTGTCAATAATTAATGAAAAAAGTGCACAAAAGTTTTTTTTGTGTGAATATTTTGCCTTCCTCCCCCTTTTTTAGCGTAATGGAAAAAGATTGAAGTTTTGTCTTTAATTTATTTTTTGTACACTTTGGCACGTCTGCACAATTTTCTACTAAGAAACTTTTCACAAAATTTCCAAGACCCTTTTTACGGTAAGAATCGAAGAGATGGGCATTTGTTCTGAACTTGTACATTTTTCGAGCTTTAAAGTGCAATTGGGCAAAATATGAATGTAGGACCGAGATTTTCCCGCGTTTTTTTGAAGAGAATTTTCTCGAAACTGACGAAAGTTGTGATTGTAAAACAAAAAATAGAATGCTGAACAAATTTTTTCACAGTGCACAGTGAGAGTAGGATCTAGGAAAGATTTTTGGAAAAGATAGTCAATAAGAACACCCATTTTTTTCTTAATATTTATATCTTTATTGAAGCTATTGGTTATTCAAACTGAAGAAGTAAACATGAGAAAACTTTCCTTAACATAAAAAGGGTAGTGTACTTCAAAAATTATAGTAACTTTGAAGCTATTACCAACCTGACGCAAGTAGTTTAACGGCACTGTCCCAACTTTCGCGCCGCGCGGTCCGTATATTTTTTGTTGTAATAACTTTTTAGAATTATTTTGAAGCAATAGGGCAACAAGTATCTGCAATATTTTAATTTTATTCAAAAATACTTAATTGGCAAATCAAGCTCGACCAGTCCCAACCATGGAGCGCTCTGGCCAATCACAGAAATCGTGGAGAGTGTATATAAGAACAACATATCCTGAAACTTCAGTTTCTGGTCAGCCCTGAAGAAGTGAACTGCAATGTTCACGAAACGTCGGCAAGATTCGTAGTTTTGCATACGATTGAAACCCGGAAGCCTCCTTTAAATGTATTACAATGAATCATCGTGAAAGCATTAAAGCCATTATTATTATTAATATTATATTATAGAAAATATATGTTATATATATATCATTATTATCATAATGTTATTATATCAGTACGTCAGTATATTTTGTATAATATTGTACAATCTTTTGTAAAAAAAGACTCGATTCCTGAAAGAACGACAGTGGCGGTGGAGAGATTTTTTATATAATGTGAAGAGATTAACGCACTTTATTACTGGAAACGTGTGTATTATTCATACCATTTCACCTTGAGAATTACAGATAGTTTTGTAACTGAACCGAATTCAGATTAAAATTTTACAAAAGTAAGGTGTCAGCACAGTTTAAATATATAGGTACTTTAGGCTTGAAAACAAATTTGGCCTCTCAAATAATGATAATATCAATAATTAGATTTGGACTAGAGGTCCATTATTCCAGTTATCGGATCTACTCTTCCCATAAAATCCAATTTAACCCTTTATATCCCTTGAAATTCTTGAAACTCTGTTTAAAATATTTTTAAATCCATTGATGATTTTGTTTCCAGACAACACCTTCATCGCTGAGAGATTTTTACAACATTTGAGAAAGAAATGAAATAATGTAATCCACCTTTCCAATTTTTTAAACTTATTTTGTATAATTCATTTTAGTTTTTTTTCAAGTTTCAAATCAGCCGTTATTGTAGACGCTATATTTTGTATGTAGACGCTGCACATACAATGCACCACGCAATTGAGAATATGGAGGAAATTATCTTTATCTTTACAAAAAGTTTTTTGTACGCT
The DNA here is from genome assembly GCA_932195095.1 of Andricus curvator. Taxonomy (NCBI): domain Eukaryota; kingdom Metazoa; phylum Arthropoda; class Insecta; order Hymenoptera; family Cynipidae; genus Andricus; species Andricus curvator. The sequence continues at coordinate 62,240 of CAKNYM010052036.1, forward strand.
GTCCATGCAATCCAATAAAATCCCTTTATATCCCTTGAAATGCTTGAAACTCAAATTGAAAAACTTTTTAAATACATTGATGCTTTCGTATTCACACAACTTCTTTATCGCTGAGTAAACCCTAAAACATTTAATCACAAATATAATAGAATGTTATCTATCTTCCCAATTCATTTAACATAACTTGCAGAATTTATATAAGTTTCTTCAAGGATTTCCCCGAAAAGCATAAGACTATATGAATAGTGATATTAATTTTAACGAATTTTAGTAATAAATTTTCTTTCTGGCAACTGACTCAGATGAAATGTAAATATCTCAGAAGAAAAAAAACGATTTTAATCTGCGAGATAACGAATATAAGAGAAATTTCATATATAACCCAAGGCGGAACTAGAATATTATTATGATAGAGTGTTAATCAAATTCTTCAATAATAAATTACTAAATTTTTCGTTTGATTAGGAAATATGATGATATTTAATAAACTCGTCATATCCTTGGCGGTCATTCTCAATTCTGTTGGTAAATATGATCCTATAATATATCTAGAACTTCAAGTACATTTTGCGAGCCTATATGCAAAATAGAATTGGTGAGATTGTGTGTGCCCTATTCATATGGAATTTGTATCAATGTCGAAACCAGAAAGTACTTTGCCTTGCACGTGCAAAAACGGTATGCTGACAACCGTGCACGTTGTAATTTAGACGTGTAACATCTTCACATGTGCACTAGGGTATCTCTTATTTTTCAAAAGCATATTTTCTTGTTTTCACCAATTAATTTTCTTCATCTGTCCAAAAAAGCTGCCCAAAATTCAAGAAAAATCGGTTAATATCAACCTATACCCAAAAAAGCATCAAGTTTCAGGTAATTTAACATGGGAAAAATACAACTTATTCTTAACATGTAATTTAAACGCAAAAATATGGAAATAGACTGAAACTTCTTGGTTAAATGATCTTATTTTTCATTTAAAATTCGACTATTTGGTTAAAAATTCATCAATTTTGTTGACAATTCATATTTTTTGGTTGAATTCACCTGCTTGATTTTGAAATTTCCACCTATATTGATTGAAAATTCAACTACTTGGTTGAACGTTGAACTACTGTGTTTTATCTTTTGCTGAGTTTCAGTACAATTTTTATCACGAATAAGCACTGAATTCTTATTACTTGATCGACAATGTTTTTTGCACCGCGTCTGCAAATCGACGAGAAGAGTTTTCTACGATTTACACATTTTTATGGTAAAAAATTATTCAAACAATTTTGAATTGCATATACGAAAAAATGGGTCTCAAATCTCCAGGGTGTCTAGCGAACCGGGAAACCGGTAGAAACCGGGAAAACCCAGGAGTTTTATTGGAACTTGAAAGAACCCGGAAAACCCCGGAAATTTTGTTTAGGACCGGGAATTTGTTGTATTTGATCGAAAAATCGACTTTTTTCTACTTTATCTTCTTTTTATGCTATTTCCATTTTATCTACAGTCGCAAGGTTTCTTCTTATGCTTATCCTAAGTACCAATTTATGTAATTTTTGACATTCTCAACCGACTGAGAAGGTATTGGTTTTATGTAAAATTTGTCTGAGTCAGTTTTCATCAAATATCCACGTGTGGAGACTCACTAAGTCAGAAAAAACGATTTTTACGAATGTGTCTGCCTGTAGTCTGTCTCTATTCTGTCTGCAGTCTGTAGACACAAAAACTTTCGAAAAAATTCAAAAATGTAGAGCATTTTCAAATTTTTTGTGACCATTTTTTTAGGAGTTGAAAATTCTATGTAACTACAAGATTATCATAACAAATTTGTTAGTATTCTTGAAAAATGGAAAATTGAAATTTTGACTCCACAAAAAATAATAAAAAATCAGTAGTAATTCGATTTTGCGGTCAAACTATGCAAGATAAAAAAAACGTTAAATCAACAAAAATTCTGCACCTAAAAAGTATCTACAAATTTGTGACGAATTATTTTTTATAGGACGCGTGGTTTTGGTTTTAAACGTGAAAAATGACGTTATTTGATAAACAAAAAATTAAATTTTTTACATTCTCATTCTTATGAGAAGATATTGGTTTCATGTGAAATTTAACTTAGTTGTTTTTCATTAAATCTCCACGTGTTGAGACCCCCTGAGTCAGAAAAAACGATATTTAAGAAGATGTTTGTCTTTAGTCTGTATGTAGTGTGTAGTCTGTCTGTTTGCAGGCACGATGACTTTCGAAAAAATGATGACCATTTTTTTTCAAGATTTGAAAGTTCTATGTACGGCTATTCGTAGTTTGTTATTAATCATTTTTTGACAAGACGCGTAGTTTTTGTTCAATCGTGAAAAATAAAATTACAAATAAACAAATTAAATTTTTTGACAAAAAGACACAAGCTACAATAAAATGTTTGAGAACAAAATTGTTTTCAAATTAGATCTGAAAACTTGCTTTGAATCTTTTTTTCTCACGAGACTCGTGATGAGAATGTGTTCGTTAAAGCCGAAGGAGCTTTAACAAATGAGAATTCACAACTATTAAATTTTAGTTTTTGATGGTTTGACCTATCATTTCAAAAGTCCTATGCAAAAATGTGAGAGATGTACAATGATCGAGCGCGAAGCGCAAAATCCAACAGGTGCGCGCCCTAGGCCCCCCCCCCCAAACTGGGCGCCGCTCGCGAAGCGCGCGATGAGTGTGCGCTCGCGTAGCGGACAGATTTTTTCTATGTATATTATGTTAAAATTCCTATTTCTATTTATACGTTGACTTTTAAAAATCACAAAAAGACATCTCAAAACTTGGTCGGGGGAAAAATATTTGACCGGGAAACAGTCGGGAAAACACCGGGAATTTCAAATTGCCTGATTACTAGACACCCTGAACGTCATTATTCAAACAAGAGAAAAACGGCTTACGCAATATATGGACGACCCCTAATGAAATACGCATTTCCTGTTTTTTTTAATGAACTATTTAACTGAACATGCAAAGGTCATTTAGAAGTTCTTTTTATTGGCTGCACGACCATATCAGAAATTTAGCAGACGCTTTCCTACCTAATATTTACACAGGGTCCGGAAAAAAATATTCATTCTCCAAAAATATATTTTTACTTTAAACGAGTTAATTGCTCCCAGAAATGAATAATAAGAGAAAAAATTAAGGAAACCAAACTATAATCACGTTTTCAAGTAGTATCAAAAAATCAGGATGCAAGCTACCATCTTTTCGTTTTGGAAGAACCTGCTACCCCGTAACAATAGGATTAGACGAGATGAGAAATGCATTGACTGAAAGTTGATGTTATTGCATTGCAAACCTTTTCATTCATCATTATAAATAATAGATGATGAGGTAGGGCAACTTTTTCTCCGTTAACGTCGCTCAAAGAAGAACGCAGATCTTTAATTTGCTTTTCGATCCGTAGTTTTTTTCATAAAGTAAAAACCAATAGGTCTACCATAACGCGTAGAAGATGGTCGTGGATTCTCCCAGAGTATTAGTTTGTCATCAAAAGTCTCATTCCTTGATATAAATTGTAATGGTACACAAGATGCCAGGAACATGCTTTCATTAGAAAAAGTATGGGAGTTTAAAATTCTGTTTGTTTCTTGTATTTTCAAGTAATGCTTTGACGCTACCATCAAATTGAAGTGAAGTTTTTATATGCGCCATTAAAAGCTTCTCAATATCTCAAGTAATTATATTCTTTTAAATGTTATCAATTCTCGATTGTGTGCCATTGTAACAACTTACATCGATATTTGAAGTTCTATATTTATTTTCGGCTGCAAAAATAATTTTTCTAAACTAGCAAATTTTATCTTCATGGGCATTTTGTTCAAACTCTGTTTTAAAACTTTATTCTCTATTTTTTATGACTAACTAACTCTATAAAGAGTACGAAGCTGTTTAAAGAAAACCTTATTTGTCGTCCATCTGATGCATTTGAAGACTCCCTACTTTGTGGGTTCTTTTTGTCGACATAAACCACTTTAAAGATTAAATTATTATTTTCCTCCAACCACTGTGATTTGGTGCCCAAAAACACACCAAAACGTGAAAAAGGTTAAGCGGGTGGATCAATTCTCACGATTTCTTAGCATGGAATAAGCGTGGTTAATGATTAGATCAATCTTCACCAACGTTCGTCCCATGGTTATGAAAAATGGCTCAATCATGGCTAGTGGCCTCACTGAGAGTATTCACCCATGATATCGCTTTTTAGAGAGGATTGGTGGATAAATATTTTCTTTTATTGTACTTCGCAAAATGTACGGCATAAGTGCCGAAGTTTTAAATTGCAAAAGAGCATAAACATCAACATTTAGCAAACTGAGAAGTCATGAGCGTCAAAGTTTGGAATTACAAAGGGCAGAAACGGCAACATTGAGCAAACCAAAACGTCCCAGATAACAATGTGCTCACACCTTGCCCGCATGGTGTTTGCACGCGTGTCGACCGATCGGCACGATGTGAGGGCAAGAGTGCATACATATGTGTCCTCATATGCGTCGCACGCGTGTCGGCACGTGCGTGCCAGCGTCGTGTTAGCATGCACGTGTTTTGAGTTATAATTATTGAAAACAAGATGTTAAAAATAACATTAGTAACAGAAAACATTGTATGACGTTTTTGAGAAGATACTCTTGTGTTGAAAGTTGTTCTTTCACAACTGATGATGCAACAGGTGTTGATTCCAAAAGCGACATACACAAAATTATTCCTGCTACATCTTAAATAATGAATTAGCGAGAAATATATATTTATCTGAAAATATTTGTTTGTAACACATGCACGAAATGTTCGCTTTTCGAGGCATGTATTGCGTGCGGGAAGTGACCAATTCCAAAGCTGAGGTAAAAAGCAGTTATAAAAAGACTTTTTCTAGCTGCTGCGCTGGCGCTCTTTGAGCAAGATTACTTTTTCTAGCTGCTGCGCTTGCGCAGTCCCAGCCAGATTACTTTTTCTTGCTGTTGCGCTTGCGCATTTTGATTAAGATTTACGTTCCAGGACTGTCGGAATAATAACCTCACTTCATTATGATTAGACGCTTGAGAAACTGATTGTGAGTAGTGAATACTGATTGGACAAACTCGAAGTGATAAGTTACCATAAATGACTCATAAATGACCATCAATTACCGATAAATTACCGAAAATTGTAGATATTTGTAGATACCTGAAATTTCCGGTAATTTATCAATTTTCCATAAATTTCCGGAATTTTGGGAAATTTATCTATTTTCCATAATTTTCCGGAAATTTGGAAAATTTAGCAATTTTCCATAAATTTCTGGAAATTTTTAAATTTCTTCCAAAAAGCTTTGGCTACCTGAAATTTCCGGTAATTTATCAATTTCCCATAAATTACCGGAAATTTAGCAATTTTCTATACATTTCTGGAAATTTTTGGAATCTTTCCAAAAAGCTTTGGATACCTGAAATTTCCGATGATTTAACAACTTTCCATAAATTTCCGGAAATTTTGGAAATTGAGCAATTTTCCGGAAATTTTCGGATTTTTCCCAAGAACCTTTGGATACCTTGAATTTCTGGAAATTTTCAGTAATATACAAATTTACCGAAAGTTTCCGGTAATTTTTGGTAATTTTACCATAAATTTCCAAAAATTACCATAAATTTACAAAAAAATTATGCTTATTGTTTCTCCAATCGAAAATTTCCTGCATTTGTTACAAAAAATATCGTGTGCAACAGGTGCTGAAAGTAGACAGTTGCAACTCTTGTGAAGTTTACAGTACTTGCCATCTTCAAACTTGCAAACTTCACACTCTTGTGGAACTGCCTACTTTCCGCACTTGTAGCACAATATACTATTTTATTTCGAACAATTTAAATTATTTAAAACAGAGCGTTTATACAACACCTTTGTTAAAAAACTAAGGGATTTTAAAGAACACTATACTTTTGAATCTTCCAGTTAATTACTTTCAATTGTTTTCCAAGTTGCATATTTTTAATCGTTCTACTTCTGAGATTTAAGAACTTAAATCTCAGAAGTAGAACGATTGAAAATGTGCACTTGAAAAACTTGTTTTCGATAATTTTAAATCTGAATATAGTAAATATATTAAAAAATAGTGAAGAAGATATATTGAATTTTTGTATTGCGAAGCATTTTAATAGAAACGTTGTGACAATCGCCAAGTGACAGTTGCCGATGCTTTGACGTGTAATTTTGAAAGGTCTGTGCACAAATGTGGGGGAAGTACAAAGCCTGAGGCGCGCTCAAACTTGCGAGCGAAGCGAGCTCCGCGCGACGACAATGTGCCCACGCAGCGGGCAGATTTTTTGTTTTAGTTTTTCTTCTAGTTGTATATTTTTTTTATTTTTATCATTTGACTATAAAATACTTATGGTGCATTTTCACGGAGCTAAAATTTTAGAGTTCAAAAAATTATTTTTAAACAATTACAACTCTTGCCGACTTTGTTATTTGCCTCGAAATTTGTTTTTACTCCAAGCTAATTTTCCGAACCAAAACCCAAGAAAAAATCTTTATTTAATTTGAACAGAAATAATTATTTACTTTTATTTCGACTTTTTGTCTGTAAAATAAACTTGGAAAATAACAAAAATTTGATGCTTAAAGCGAATTTGGTCAGAGTTTTATTTTTACACAACTGCTATATTATGTTTTTAGTAATAATGCGCTTTTCGTGCCGCACTCTTCACCGCACGCTATATGCCGAAATTTTGCCCTAAGTACCTGACGAGCATGATAGACGCACGCTGTGCTGCATATCATGCAGACCGTGTGCGGGCACTTGCGGGATTACTTAATACCCTCAGAACGTGCTGTCACTATGCTTGCATTGTTGCCGACACATCGTGCTTGCAAGCCATGCGCCCATGTGCGTACGCATGCATGGTTATCTGGGATCATAAGCGCCAATATTTAGCGAACCAAACGGACATAAGCGTCAAAAATGGGCAAATTAAAAAAGCACAAGCACTTAAATTTCAAAGTCCAAACGGTCGTATTCGTTAATATTTTGAAAACCAAAGGGGCATAAGCATCAAAGTTTAGAATTCCAAAAGGGTACAAGCACCAACAAGTAGCAAAGAAGTTTAAGTTCTAACATTTGTCAAACCAAAAGGACATAGGCGCTAAAGTTTAAAATTTTAAAAGTGGATAAGCGCTAACATTTGGCAAACAACAAAGGCAACATAAGTGCCAAAGATTGAAATTCTAAACGAGCATAAGCGCCAACATTTAACCCGGAAAAATGACATGAGCAGCACCAAAAATTTGGCAAACCAAAAAGGCATCAGCGTTAAAGCTTGCAATTCCAAAAGGGCATAAGCGCCAACATTTCAAAAGATAAAAGGGTACAAAAGCCAAAGTTTGAAATTCCAAAAGAACATAAGTTCTAAAATTTGGTGAACCAAACGGGTATAAGGGCGAAAATCAGGTAAGCCAAAAGGGCATCAGCGCCAAAGTTTCAAATTGAAAAAAGGCACAAGCTTCAACATTTGGAAAATCAAAAAGACATAAGCGCCAAAGTTTAATATTCCAAAATGGCAAAATGGCGCCTGTTGAGCCTAATTTTCTTTTATTGGACTTAGGCCAAACTTTGATGCTTATGACCTTTTGCTGTGCCAAATGATGGATCTTAAGCCCTTTTGGAATTCTAAACTTTGGCGCCTATCCCTTTTTAGTTTGTTCCATGTTGTCTCTTATGCCCTTTCGGAATTCCAAACTTTCGCGTTTGCGCTCATTTGCCGTACCAAATGTTGGTTTTTGCACCCTTATACTGTGCCAAATGTTAGAGTTTATGCCCTTTTGCTATACCAACTGTAGAAAATTATGTCCTTTCGGAATCTCAAACTTTGGCGCTGATGCCCTTTTGGTTTGGCAAATGTTGGCGCT
>CAKNYM010052036.1:70148-88210 GCA_932195095.1 Andricus curvator
TGTTGGAGCTTATGCCTTTTTGGAATTTAAAATTTGGCGCTTGTGCACAGGTTTGCCAAATGTTGGCGTTTATGCCCCTTTGGCTTGCCAAATACTGGTTCTTATGCTCTTTTGGTATGCCAGATGCTTGCGCTTATGACCTTTTGGAATCACAAACTTTGTCGCTCATGTCCCCTTTGTTTGCCAAGTATTGGTGCTTATGCTCTTTCGGAAGTTTAAGCTTTGACGCTCATGCCCTTTTGTTGTGTGCAATGTTGGAGCTTAGGCGTTTTTGCAATTCTAAACGTTGACGCTCATGCCCTTTTGGAATTCCAAACTTGGTTACCTATGGCCTTTTACTGTGCCAAACCTTTGGTTTGGAAGAGTGAGTTTGGCAGTGAGGCCATTAGCCACGATTGAGCCATTGTTCCTAATCATGGGACGACCATTAGTGTGGGTCGCTTGAAATGAATTTTTGAAATTGAACATCTTTCGTTTTCGCAACGCGTTCAAAATTTCAGAAATTCGAACAATTTCGGGCATTTTCTTAAAAAGTCCCAACAAATTCTCCCGACTGTCAAAATTGTGTTTTTTTTTTTTTACTGAAATAAACTTAGATTATCATAACTCATCGCTTTTGGGGGTATGGGACCCAGTCCTGGTGATACAGGGGTAAGGGAAAGAGGCCAAATGCGGCTAATATTTGAGGGTTTTTGCGTGTGAGTGAAGTACAGCTTTTGGCTCGCCTGATGTGCCAAAGCGACCCTAACTCACAAGTACGCGACGGTACCCCCCCCCCCCCGAATTTCTGCCTTTTGCCGACCCCTCCCCCCCCCATACGACTTGCCTCGCTGCCTGCCTGTGCCGCACGGCTACGGTTGACATAAACTGGCAAGAGGCAAATGTGTCGCAGCTTGTCGATTCTATTTCGAGTGCCTGGCGTACATTGTCAGAACGATCGCGTTTTGGTTTGTCTTTGGTGTGATCTTGGGGTTTTCCAACGATGGAGAACTGCAAAAACCTTGAAAATATTGAGGCAGTCATTCGTATGCCCTCTGTTGGGCATACCGAGAGAACTCTCAAATTCTACTCTTCCCTCATTTGAGGATTGTATTAGATGTTGTCAGGAGGAAGAACAAAAAGTGGCTTCAGCGTTGAACAACACAAATTTTCCTTTCGGAGCTATTGCTAAGACAGCAGCTCAAAAGGTAAAATCCGTTTACGATAAAGCTTCCATTTCGACAGTCTCTGAAACAAGGATTTACCAGAAGATACGATCGTATCACTCTGCATACATGAACATTAGAAAGAGTTACGACAGAGACCATCTCAAAAAAGATTCTAAGTTTCAAACCAGGTATGAAAAGTTCATGACTACATCTTTAATATTGTGTGAGGTGGCTTCTTGCAAGTGCCCTTCGAAGAGGAATTGCGTCTGTGCAAAGCCTGTCCTCTCTTGCGCCTCTGCTGAAGCTATTGTCTGCAAATATACCTGTGAAAAGAGTAAGAAAATACCAAAATTAGAGTTTTAATTCATGTATGACCAAAGAAATGAAAGGAGGGGTGAAATAGCGGAGCTAGACGAAAAAAATACGGCAAAAGTTACCAAAAGGCTCAAGAGACAGAAGAAACAGCTACACAGGCATCAGGAGGTCAGCAACCGCACAAATCAGGTTCAGGAGGATGAAGTTGACGCCGTCACCTCAACAACGCCTAAGGTGTCTCATGAAAAGCGTGTAATTGTATATATCGCTCCCCGGTGTGGAGATGCTTCAATCAGCCAGACAGTAAATTCACTGACATTGACAAATACAGCTCTGCTATGTCAACGATATAGGGTTTCAGACTGGGCTACCGCTGCTATTGCTTCAAGTATTCTTGCTGAGTTTGGGATAGTCACTCCCGATGAAACCGCCTTGGTAATAGATAAAAGTAAAATTAGAAGGGAAAAAATTCGGTTCAGATCGAAACTCAAACAAGAAGAAAAAAAGATATAAGTTTTGCATACGTGGCCTCTACTTTGACGGTCGCAAAGATGAAACGTTGTACGACCGTGAAGAAGGGATGTTTTCGTCGAACTCGCAAGGAGGAACACATTTCGTTGGTGCCAGGACCAGGCTTAGAATATATCACATTTAATAGAGGTACACTTGAAAAGAGCAGTGCAATGGTCGATTTGCCTATTATATTTCAATGAGCTCCGTCTCCGACATTTTTGTGAAGCCTTAATTGGCCGTACATTCGGTCCAAAATCTTACACAGGACCGATAGGAAAATCCCTTGGCGGCTGTCAAAATCTACCAGTCATTGAATTTCAATCAGTCAATTGCATCTTGCAAACTATTGAATCCTGCCTCCTCAGCGAAGATCAAAGTACCCTTCACAGAATTGCAGATGCAATCCGGTCAGGACATTGCCCACCGTATCTTGCAATCTCAGATCCCGGAAATAACAATCACGCTCGGGGCTCACAACAGCTAACCACATTCTGAGATTGTACATATCTAGAGAAAACCCATCTGATGCACTACAGCAATTAGTTACAATTATACTCACCTGCTATGTGCCATTGAGGTTCTCTGTTAAGACACGGAGCTCCATAATTGATCGTCCCAAACACATCTTCAAGGCAATTGAAAGTTCAAAGCTGTGCCCTGAAAATGTCAAACAAATTATTCACCCTGCCATAAAACGTAATCCATATTTTGCACACCCTGAAAGCATCCTACTTACCATGGATTTTGATAAGCGCCAAAACATCAGAGAACTAGCTCTGAAGCGAATTTTTAAGGCAAGGAAAGAGTCGGAGAACAAAAAGTCAGAGAGGAAATCAGAAGTTTGTAGTTTCATACTTCCTCGGCTCAACTTTAGAGCTCCAGATTATTCTAAAATGATTGACTTGTCGTCGGCCAAAGTAACACCCCCACCAATCTTACAAAATGTGTCAGACGAGGAAATAGCCGCTCTGATTAAAAGTGGTGACATACCAGAATGGGAAGTCAAATATTGTCCATGCCACACGCCGGCGGTAGAGCGCTGCGTAAAACTAGTAACATCCTCTGCTAACAGCGCGGTAGGTTTTGATGCCAGAGACGGATTTATTCAGACCACTCTGAAGTCAAGGAAAGCAATGCCTTCCTATGTAAAAGCCTCCTTTGTGAAAGCCACATCTGGTTAGTTGGGTAGGGTGGCGGTGGAAGTTCACGCGCAGCGACCTTCTCGTGGTGTGTTCTGAGTCGCTTGGGTTATTTATGAAGCTTCTCATGCCAAAAGTCAACGTTTCCGCACTATTACTTTTCCAATCTCAAAAATTAATTTAAAACGACCCACTCTAACGACCATAGTTGAAGATTGCCCCAAGCTTGAACCAAGCTTACCCCAGACTTATACCGTGCTGAGCAATGTTGAGGCATGCGTCACCCATTGAACTTTTTTTCGCGCGGGCTTGTTATATGTTATAAGGTATATGTGGGCGTCCACTTGAAAAATGCTCTTATCGCCGATATAGAGTTGGCCATAGGGTCATATAGCAAGATAAGTTCGTGGTATTTTAATCCCAAGACGAAACCTTTGGGTTTAAAGTTGACTCACCGGGGCATCTTTGAAGTTTAAACTTCGAGATACCACTTTTCGAGAAAAACGCCACTAAAGCTGGCGAGTGCCATGAACGCACGTGTAATATATTTTCTTCAAACATGAAATATAACCACTTACCTTTGTTTTTAAATCGCCCACATATTATACTAACTAGAAATGTCAGGAAAATAATTTTAGTAAACCTTACTAATTGCTATAGCACAGAAACGAAAATTGAATATTCTATGTAAATTCACACATTCAACCTAATACAAAAAAAAGACTTCAGAGGCTCTTTTATGAATTTTAGTTTCTGACGTACCGTTCTGACGTATCGCAAGCAATTAATAAATTAATAACTTTGGTGCTTTTATGATAACTGATGTTTCTCTAATAATTTGCAAGCCTATAAAAGTGCATAAAGAAAAATCATCAACTTTCTTCATAAATTAAAAAACTAGAGGAAACATGTTTTTCATCTTAAAAACTAGCGAAACTGAATTTTTGAAACAAGATTTTATTTTACACCTATTTTGCGATTTCTACAGAAAGTACACTCTACGGTGCCTGTGATTGGCCAGAGCGCCCTACCGCGCCGTGGAGACTGGTGGTACTTGCTTGGCCAACCAAGTCTTTTTTTAAAAACCCGAGAGGACGGAAAGTCAAATCGGATTGGTGATATATCCATTGTCCCAAATGATGTTATTAGGGTGTTTTAATATTGCGATTGCTTCTCTGTGTTTTCTTGGAAAAATATTGTATGTTTTTGTGATGACGGTTGTTTTGTCAAATAAGATGCTATGTCCTGTTTCGACACGAAGCTTAGCTAGTGCTGATTGCGTGAAATGTTATAGCCTGACTGTACTCTCATGTTTCTTTATACGATGACTAACCGCTTTTCCGGTTTCTCCAATATAGACATTGCCACAAGAGCAATAGATTTTATATACTCCCGGATCACTGAGAGGTGCCTTTTTATCTTTAGGGTTCTTTAGATGTTGTCTTATTTTCGCAGGTGGTTCAAATATAGTTGGCCTGTTGTTTTTGTTTAGAATTCTTCCTATTTGTTGTGTGATACTTTAGATGTAGGGTAGGATGGTAGGTATCTGTTTGTATGGGTGGGTTTTCTGTAAACTTCATGTCCTAATGTGTTATCAGATCTTTTGTAAACTAGTTCGTCCAAAAAAGGCAATTTTCCGTTTTGTTCAATTTCCGTGGTGAACTGGATTTTAAGTGTGTAATAGATTGATGAAATAGAAAAACTTATCTAGTGCATCTAGTCTATGTCGCGAGATGACAAAAGTGTCGTCCATGAAACGGCACAAAAATTCTGGTTTAAGCTTAGATTGGTTGAAGATTTTAGATTCTAGAGGATCCATAAAGATGTTGGGTGATTTTAGTTGATTTGAAAATGAGTGGAAATTAAAAACCTAACCATTTATGATTATTTTTTTTTTTGATTTTCCTTTCATGCAGACCTTAACATTAACATTCCGTGAAATCAACAACTAGCCCTTATGGGGGGGGGGGGTTGCTTGGTGCTTCATAAGAGGATCTTGAAATGTTATATCAATTTTATGATTAAAAGATTTATTATGTCAAATATTTGCTATAACGGAAGTAAATACGATATTTGCATCGTGTATTATACCAGTGATTTAATCAATGTCACCCGATCACACGCGTTTTCTAACTGAGGAAGACCATACACTAGATGAGTTCAGCAAGATAATATTGATTATTATATAATTTTTATCCCTCTAAACTCAGTGGTGAGCCGTTTTTTAATGTTTGTTTAGATATTGCACATAGTCGATAACAAAACAACACTGTGTACATTGAGAGAAAATTAATACTCCGTCTTTTGTTGCAGAGATAAGTAAACAGTTCGACTGTTTACCTAATGGTGACCCTATTCCTGGCCTTTCTCGTTCCGTCACTTCTAATTCTCCTGAAGGAAATCGTTTTCCTGACATAAGTCGTTCTCCTGTCAGGACTGCTTCTCCTGCCGAGCCTCATATTCGTTCCAGGTCCAGGTCTCCTCGTCGCTTGCTAAATTATTGGCTCATACGTGGATTACACCCTGAAAAACTTAGATCTATTCGGCTAATTCCAAACACAAATCCGCACCAGGTGTTCGAAATTCGCAGATACACTTTTCCTGCCGACAAACCAATCCATCTGAGAGGAGCACGTCAGGCCTATATGCCCATGCCAACCGAAGAGCGAAATGTTTTAACAACCTTCACTGGTGACATCGTGGCAATATTGGAGCGTAATAATACAATTCTTCGTGGAATATGTACACGAGGTAGTACCGGTACTGACAAAAGGATGAAAATAAACATCTACACCGGCGCGGTTGTCGAATTGAACAGAGATGAAATCCAGGAAACTCCATGCGACAAAAATCACCCAATCTCCAGAAATTTTGTACTAGAGATTGTGAACAACATGTAAACCAAAATCCTCTAGAACATAATTCAATTTAAGAAAATGTAAAAATAAAATTTAATATTGTCTTCGATCAGAGATTGGATGAAAATCCTATAAAAAATTGGTAATTATAATAAAAAGTCCATCTATTATCGTTCTCAAGGCTTATCATAACTTGTGTGTAATAACTTTCCACTAGGTGAGACCACACTACGCTAGATAAGAAAAAATGGCGCAACCTCTCATGTCATCAGTTTGGAAGAATAAAGAAACGTTTTCATATTTCAATATAATCTGTAGGTTCAGTTAGCTATTTCGTCAGAAAAAGAAAATCCGGTGTTATAAACGCATATGGCAAAATGCTTTGTCATCAAGAAACAAGAATTTGAGAATCAAATAGTATTTTTAAATAAAATATTATAAATATATATGTATATGACAAAGAGGCGAGAATTGTGAGAGAGTGATTTTTGCGGTCGCAATGTAGCTCAAAGTGAGGAAGTCGATTTTTTCTATTTGTAAAAATGGTGGTCCTAAGTCGTGAGTCAGTACATAATTTTGTCCGCTCGAATACAAAAAAAGGGCATGGTATATCAGTTTTAGAAGGAAATGGACAAATTGGAACCATTTACAACGAAAACTATGTATAATATTGTCAAACTTTATTTGTAGGATGGACACCTACCAGTGACAAGCAACATGCAGTCAAAACAGAACCGAACTAAAAAAACCAACAAGAGACGAGTCACATGGAATTGAAACACAACAAAATGAAATAACACACACACAAAAATCAACAAACAAACCCATTTGGTGTCGACTAAAGATCACTAAGAATGTTTACAAATTTCATGCTACTACGCACACGAAACAAATCCGAATGAAAAATCTACTTCATTAGACGAAAGCATGCAGAACACAGAAACCAACGCACTTAATCGATTGAACTTTCCAAAATATTTTCACCTGCACCTGCTTTACAAGAATGGAAAAAAATGGAATTAGGTTTGCAAGAAAAATTCATACCCCGCTCACGCTGGCATGCGAAAACTAAAGTGACAATTGTCAGCGTAAATTACACCCATGTCTACCAACCTGGCGTACGACAAAATGGTTAAGCCGACACGCGCGCCATTTTTGAGAAATGTGAGGAGGAGAATACAGAAGAGGGAGAGATGGATCAGGGAGAATCAACAGTTTCTCGCTGACCTATCGCCCCTCTTTAGCGATCTCCCTGTTTCTGTCAAAAATACACTCAAGCCCGACGAGGTAGAGACTTTTTGGAGAGAGGTGTACAAGATCCCGAAAACACTGGAGTTGAAAGAAGATATTAATAATATAATCCGCTTCAAGGAGTTTTGCGACAACCTGATAACATCTGAGGAGGAATGTCCATCAATCACTGCCGAAGAGGTGAAAAAAAGCACTTAGATGCACGAAGAACTTTTCCGTTGCTGTACCAGATGGTATCATGAACTTCTGGTCCCGCATCTTCACCTTTTATTTAAAGTCGGGAACGCCAATTCCGCAGTGGCTGGTGTTAGGACGTACTATACTCCTACCGAAAAGAGGCAACTTGTCCAACCCAGAGAATTACAGGCCAATAATTTGTTTTAACACACTGTATAAGATCTCTCATAGATTTATCATCAGTCTGTTGAAAAGCTTGAAGCTTCATCCACACATAGTAAGATCATCTGCAAATTATGGGTTGACAACGAGCAACGGCACCTTCCAGAGGTGCGTCTTTCAGGGCGATAGCATGAGCCCTCTTCTTTTTGCATCACACTTCTGCCTCTATCTCTCGGACTACGAAATTCTCCTGGATACCTCTGCGGCGACACTAATCATCACGAGCATAAGGTCACTCATGTATTTTACATGGGTGACCTGAAGATCTATACTTCTGGTAAAAGCACACTTCAGAGCGCTTTGAATATCGTCAAAAAGTACACAGGAGAGATTGGCATGGACTTTGGATTAGACCAGTGTGTTGAGATTCATCTGAAGAAAGGAAAGATTATTGGCGTCGCGAATGACCCTGAGCTTATGGATATAAGCATCTTCTTCGAAAGATTTGGTCTTCAAATCTGTTGGTGTTGAACAAGTTATCTGCGATTAACATGCTTGCCGTCCCGGTTCTACCCTACTCGTTGGGGTGTGTGTGTGGGGGGGGGGGGTAATGGGCGAAGAACGAGCTTACAGCCCTTGATATCGCCACACGTAAGATCATTCATATGCATAAGAGCTTGCATATTAATTCGTCTGTTCCGCGACTATACATCTCACACCATCAAGGCGGACGCGGACTTTTGAGTCTCCGATGTCTTCATAGCCGAATTGTTCTCAATACAGCCTACATCGTTGCAAATGGAAGAGATCCTTTTTGAAAAATGGTCAGAAAACACTAGATGATTGGCAAAGCCTCAGAGCGTGCTTGTAAAATTTAGATGGGTACCATTAGCAGTACATGTGCACTAGGTTGGCCTTCATTTTTCACAATCCTATTTTTGTTTACCCCCTAGTCTTGTTGGAATGCCCAATAAAGTGATTTTCTTCAAATTCGAGTGAAACTGGTTAATAATAGCCCGCTCGCGGAAAAACATTAAGTTTCCTGTTGACTTAAGATGGATTAGTTTTAGATATATGATATGATATACGAGTTTAAAAGAAATCGAAAGGGATCAACCTTTTATAAAGTTTCACCAAAAATTCGTCCTTTTGGTTTGTAAATTTATTTCTTTGCTTTGATCGTTAAAGTATGCAAATATAAGGACTGAACTTCAGGTAGTAAAGAACTGAAATTGAGACAATATTTATATTGAAAAGTTAGAGTAAGGTTGAAATGACTGTAAATTGGGGACTCTCCTTTCTGAAAGTAAGACGCATATTGATGATGAAATTATGGATTTCCTTAACCCCCGGACCAGTGAGTCCTAACCTGTAATCACACGAATTACATAGATAATAAAGTTCTTTTGGGTTCTCTTAAAATTCGCAAGTAGACCACTTTGTCTTCACCAAAAACATCGAACACTTATTAATTTGTGCACACCACTATATTCGGGTGGTCCAAAAATTTGACTTTAGATTCTTGTGGATCGACCCCCCCTCCCATTTGTTCGTTTTCAGGAAAAACAAATCCCGTAATTTTTTTCAACGCTAAACCATGCCCCCGGAATTTGGAAATTAACATGTGGTTTTAAATTAGAATACCTTGGTTTTCGAAAAAGTAGAAAAAAGTAGTACTTGTTAGAAACTTTTTCGGAAGTACAGCATAACCATCTCAACGTTGACGGAATAATTTACACGCAATGAATTTTAATTTTCACCCTCCAATTCCCTTTTACTATGCCCGAAAAATGCTTTAAAGAATGCAAAATAGTAGTTTTCTACCTAATTCATGCTAAATACGGAATTTTTTTTAATGTTCCCAACATGAATTATATTAAATTGATAGGTGATGATCTTCCAAATATTTTTTAAATAATTTCAAATTATTTGAACAGTTATTATTTTTCAAACATTTTCATTTTTTCTAAGAATTTTTACTCTCCTATACTGTAAACCGTTATTATTTTCTGGGATCAATGACACAATTAACGAATATTGAGAGTAATATATTTTTCATCAAAATCACCATGTTATGATCCCATAACGCCACTAGAAGAGTGAGCGCTAGATAGCCGCAATTAAGCTACTATTACATTTGAAAATATTTTCCTGAATTTAGTAAATTATTTTTAACAATGCTAATTATTTAGCTTCAGAAAACTAGTGAACATCCTTAAGAAAAAACGACTACTCAGTTTCTTGTTTCAGAGTTTACTTCACAATTCTAGCGTCTGCCTAATGGTGAACCCCTTCCTGGTGTTCCTCGTTCCTGCACTTCTAATTCTCCTGACAGGTTTGCTTCTGCTGCCGAGCCTCCTCGTCATGCTAGGTCCAGGTCTCCTCCTGTTTCATTTGAGAGGGGCGCGTAATACTCTTCTGCCCATTCCAACCGAAGAGCCAAATGTTTTAACATCGTTGACTGGTGACATAATCGCAATAATGGAGAGTTATAATACATTTCTCCGTGGAAATAAACATAGACAGCGGCCCGGTTACCGAAATGAATCAAGATGAAACTGATTGAACACCCATAGGACACCATAACGTAATCTCAAAGAATTTTGTAGAAGTAAATGTAAACCAAAATCTTACATACAATAATTTCATTTGAAAAAATGTAAAAGTAAAATATATTATTTATGATTTAAAGACAGATCAAGATCCTACAAATAACTGGTAATTACAATAAAATGCGAATGTATTATTTCTTTTATTCTCGGACGAAAAGCGTTTAGAAGAAAATGAACCTACAATAATTTTCCTATAGGTAAGACCACACTACAGTAGAAAGGCAACAATATTTCAAAATCCATTGGCAACAGTTAGCAACAATAAACAAACATTTTCATATTCAAGTAAAGTCTGTGCATATAGTTAGCTATTGGTGATAAAAAAATTATCACGCAATTAGTTAATTAGATCCATTAAACTTTTTTGTCAGACTCCGTCAAAAGTACGATCAAAAAGTAATCGTTTCTAGTGTTACACCTGGGCATGACAGAATACTTTGTTATAAATTAAAGAGCGGAAATCCTAATGGTGTTAAGTGCCATTTTACAAATGTTCCATGAGACGGAATTCTAATATCCCACAAAGTTGTGAGCTTTCAAAGTGTAGGGAGAGTTAAGTCCAAGGGAGGGGCATGGCAGTTCCATTTCTATTAGGTCCATTTTCCCTACAGCGCATATTATAAGAAAATGTGCACAAGTATGAACATCCGTAAATGCTCGTTTCTTGCTTTTTGCAGGCGTCAGTTACAATAGTTTTTCACAATACATTTTTGTATTACTCGAGAAAGACTTAATTTCACTACACTCAGCTCCCGAGAAGAGAAACACCGAATTACGAAATCCTAGAACTGCTGGCCCCTACAGTTTTGCAGTGAGAGTGGGCCCATCGCGGTCAAGAGGCGGTGCTCAACGATGCGTGAAACACTAGCAGCTGCAATCAAGATTATTTCAATAAGATTTTCATACCAAATTGTTTGTTGAGGAGTGAAGATCTTTGAAAAAATTGATTTTGTCAATATTACACTAGAGAGGTGTAGGCAATGCGATGCGTTCGAAACACTGTCCCACGCGACAATTTTGACCTTGGAGTGAAATTTTCTGTACTTCGTCAACCAGACAACGCTACAGTTGGTCAGATCAACGTTAGGTGGAGTATAAGGCCTAAAACGTTTATTAAAACTGGGCCCGTTCAGAACAAGAAACGGATTTCTCATAAGAATCTATTGGGCTTAGGAGAAATAGGAATACCACTGGTGGTAGACTTAAAAATCGGCGAATTTCAAGAATGTATGTGAACAAAATTTTTGGCCGAATCAAAATTTCCCAACTACGTCAGTGTTGGCCTGAGCCTAGAAAATAATTTCATGAAAAAAAAAACGCATTTTGAACAAAGCGTTACTTAACACTATTAGGATATCCGCCCTTCAATTATCAATCCGAATTTAAAAGCCCCCCGGTTACACATACAGTTTAATTTAATTTCTTGTATGAGGCTTTGTCTATGTTTTCTACATCAGGCCAAAAAGGCGTATTTTGAATAATTTATGAAAATTATGTTATGCATAATATTAATGATTATCGGCATTTAACGACGTGAGAAATCTCTTTAAACACTTCAAGAGCAAATAATAATAGAGACTGCATTGTAGTTGAAAGTAAAGAACTCGACCGATTCTTTATACCAGAATACCTTACTGACAAGTTATCTGACAAGAAAATCAAGATATTTCGGCAATAGCAACAATCTAGCTCAGGATCTGTCGATTGAGCTTGACACTAGATTTGCCAACCAACTGAACATCATAGCCCATGCATTCTTCCGGGAAAGATAAGAATAGTAGTCTTATGCCGTCCATGTGTTGGTAAGTCTCTGTATATACATACATTTGTATATTTGTATGAATGCAAAATGTTTCGCCTGAGGCCGCACGAGCAGTCGGATCTCCTAAAATGCTTTTTCGATCGACATAAAGTATCGAGCTTACGTTGAGGTGTCGCTTTAAAGTTCAATACCTCGCTCGCCGTCAAGTACAAAAATGTAAGCTGTTTCCGATGCAGAACGGGAACAGCGGAATGGATTTTACTTTCGTCGACTGCGCACTGCTTTCCTTCAAATGTCTCTTCAGGCAGAGGATTCGCATTCCCACTGTCACGTGGTCTCCACTCTTTTTCTGTTTTTTTTTCCGTCGTGACAGACAGGAAAACTAGGATGCCTTGTAGTGTTGCAAAGTTTTTGCATCTCACAGAGATTTTTATTTTTTTTTTCATTTATCTGGGGCTATGCGGCGAATGTGGCGGGAATGGTGTACTTTTGGTTTTGCATTCCTGAACTCCTTATTTGTTTTCTTTTAGACAGAAAATATAGATGCTTGTAACTAACTATTGTAAAACTTCAATTATTGTAGCATACTCTAGGACAGTGCGTTATACGTCGCTTTTCGTAAGAGTCATTTAAGGCACTACGGTTTTGAGAAATTAGAAAAATTAACTGCACCTGAATTTTGGGCTTTCTTCAGCTGTCGAAAACTGCAGAAATGAATTTTTCAAAAGCAACCCAATCACCCCAAAAACTACCCTCAATAATAAAATATGCACCAGGCCTAAATATAAGCATGTCAGAATTTTAGGCTTTTTTGCGCATTAAAAAACACTAAAAAACAAAACGAAATCTACCCCAATGCTTGAACCCCCCCCCCCCCCCCGCGCATACACATAAGAAAAAGTCAAAGAATAAGTACAGGTAAAAGACTATCAAGATTACTACGCTGCATCAAAAATCCAAATTCGTTTTCCTAATCTGAAGTGGAACTCATCAATACTCTAAATATCTTTGAAAAAAATATTACTCTTAACATTCATCAACTGTATTACGTATCCCGAAAAAGAATAATTTTTAACGATTTACGTGGGAAGACAGTTTCCTTACACAAGTGATATTTATTCAAAGAATTCAAAATAATCTTAGTTAATATATTGATGGTGTTAGAGCGATGTTGTTTGTCTGAGTAGTATAAATTTATAAAAAATATATATAGGTGGTAAATTGACATACTTCAGGAAAAATAGAGTAGATTAGTTGTTAAAAATCCTTTATTGCATTTCCGCTGCCAACGTTTCGAAAACGGATTGTTGTCCTCATCAGGACATAGTTTAGGTTAAATTCCGAAGTTCGTCGAACATCTTTATTATTATTATAGAATCCTCTTCCTCATCTTCGTCACTATGAATATATGAAGTAAAATTAGTTTTAATTAATATCATTTAAATAGAAAAAAAAATTTTTTTGATGTTAGAAATTGTAATTGAAAAAATTTACCTTGAAGAGCCTCATTTTTTACTTGCAATTTTGTTTACTTCCTTTAAAAACTTTAAATGGTTTATATTCCTCTAAATTCACACTTTCAAATAATTGATAATTTTGGTAACTTAGTCGTAAAATCAGAGACTTCACAACTTTTCTGCTCCATTTTTGCGAAGAGAAATTTGAGAAAGAGAGGAAGAGAATTCTTAACAAGGATAGAAATTAGCAATGACGTATCATCAATTTTTTCCTAAGGTACTATAGTTTCTACATAAATCTAATTACTATATTAAAAATTGGAAGAGTTATAAAATTAAATATTATTAACACCTTATGAATTGTTTTCAAATTTAGCATATTACTATTACTGATTAGTTAAATGTATAAACCTATATTGTAATAAAAAAAAAAAAATTTTTAATTGTAAAATTCATCAATTTAGAATTTCTAAGAAATTCAATTTTTTAAATTAGAGAATCTAAAATTATATTATATACTGGACTATAATTATTAAGATCTGAAATTATATTCAAACAATTATTGCTGTTTTTCTTTATAAAAAACATTTCTGCTATTAGTCTCTTAAATTGATTAGGTTCATGATGTAGAACTTTAACATTATCCCAATCGATCAAATGTCCTGTTTCAAGCTGATGTTTTGCTATGACTTTATGGTTTTTAGGATTTGGTCTAAAATTATCATGATGTTCTTTTATTCGTGTAGCAAGTAATCTACTAGTTTGACCCACATAACATTTTTCACAATTCAAACATTGAATTTTATATACTACATCATTGAGTTGCATATTATCTAATAAATCTTTTCCAAATTTTATGAATTTATCAAGTTTAGAGTGAATTCTAAAATTTGCTGTAATATTAAAATCATTTAAAATTCTTCTAATTTCAAAAGATAACTTTCTATGATAAGAAATTGATAGAATTGGTTTAAAATTTGAATTTCTAACTATATTTATATTATTTTGGTTGGTTAAAGAATAAGTAATTGTTTTAATTTTATTATTAACATGTGTTTGAACAAATTCTGTTGGGTAATTATTTAAATATAAAGTTTTTTTGATAAATTCAATATTTGAACTGTGAAATGATTTATCTGATAATTTTAAAGCTGTATCAATAAGATTTTTCACTATCGAAACTTTATGTTGTATTGGATCGTTTGAAAGAAAATTTCAATATCTACCAGAATATGTATTTTTACGAAACCAATCAGTGATGGTATTACCTACATTAGTTTTTATAACTTTAATATTTAAAGAAGGAATATAATTATTACTTTCAATTTCATGTGTAAATTTAAGCCTTGGATGATAAGAATTACATTGATTCATAACGTAAAGTAGTTTATCTTTAGGTAATATAATGAAAGTATCATCTACGTATCTAAAATATGTGTGTAAGAAAAATTTAAAATATCACGTTTGATTCTAAATCTTGCATAACTAAATCAGCTAATGTTGGAGAAATAGGAGAACCCATAGGTGTTCCAAATATTTGTCTGTAAAAATTGTTATTAAATTTAAATACTGTTTGTTCCATTGAAAATTTTATTCCTTCTTCAAATTCTTCAATAGGTAAATCTTTATCTGTAATTAATAAAACATTATTCATTATTCACAAATGTGCCAATTGATTTAGTTATCAATAGTATTTTAAGTAGATGGATTTATATAAAAAACTATACAGATTTACCCATTGAAGAATTTGAAGAAGGAATAAAATTTGTAATGGAACAAACAGTATTTAATTTTAATAACAATTTTTACAGACAAATATTTTGAACACCTATGGGTTCTGCTATTTCTCCAACATGAGCTGATTTAGTTATGCAAGATTTAGTAGAATCAAATGTGATAAAAAATTTAAATTTTTCTTTACACACATATTTTAGATACGTAGATGATACTTTCATTATATTACCTAAAGATAAACTACTTTACGTTATAAATCAATTTAATTCTTATCATCCAAGGCTTAAATTTACACATGAAATTGAAAGTAATAATTCTATTCCTTCTTTAAATATTAAAGTTATAAAAACTAATTTAGGTAATACCATCACTGATTGGTTTCATAAAAATACATATTCTGGTAGATATTTAAATTTTCTTTCAAACGATCCAATACAACATAAAATTTCGATAGTAAAAAATCTTATTTATACAGCTTTAAAATTATCAGATAAATCATTTCACAGTTCAAATATTGAATTTATTAAAAAAACTTTATATTTAAATAATTACCCAACAGAATTTGTTCAAACACATGTTAATAATAAAATTAAAACAATTACTGATTCTTTAACCAACCAAAATAATATAAATATAGTTAGAAATTCAAATTTTAAACCAATAGTATCAATTTCTTATCATGGAAAGTTATCCTTTGAAATTAAAAAAATTTTAAATGATTTTAATATTACAGCAAATCTTAGAATTGACTCTAAACTTGATAAATTCATAAAATTAGGAAAAGATTTATTAGATAATATGCAACTCAATGATATAGTATATAAAATTCAATGTTTGAATTGTGAAAAATGTTATGTGGGTCAAACTAGTAGATTACTTGCTACAAGAATAAAAGAACATCATGATAATTTTAGACAAAATCCTAAAAACCATAAAGTCATAGCAAAACATCAGGTTGAAACAGGACATTTGATTGATTGGGATAATGTTAAAGTTTTACATCATGAACCTAATCAATTTAAAAGACTAATAGCAGAAATGTTTTTTATACAGAAAAACAGCAATAATTGTTTGAATATAATTTCAGATCCTAATAATCATAGTCCATTATATAATATAATTTTAGATTCTCTAATTTAAAAAATTGAATTTCTTAAAAATTCTAAATTGATGAATTTGTTGTATGTCAAACATACAAATTGAGAACCTCGGAAATCTAAGCACTTGGTCTACGTGATCTTTCACTCAAGTTTTCTATAGGAAAACTTGAGTGAGGGCCCTACGTGACCAATTGCTGATTTCCGAGCTTCGAAACGACGAGTTTGCGTACCCTCCTTTTGTTAGAGTCCCGTTATTGTCCTTTATGGGCCGGTAATAGCGGTAAATTTCCCCGGTTAAGTGGCGACGGCCTGTAAACACGTGCTCCAGGCCGTGTTTACGAAAACTCAAACAACAGGCCGAGTCACGTACGCCCGTGCCAATCTCTCAACCCAAGCGCGCTTCCTTCCTGACTCTATTCCTCTCTCTCTCTCTCTCACTCTCTCACTCTCTCTATCCTTCCTTTTCTGGCGCACGGGCCGTACTACAGGGGAACTCAACCGAGTATTAAGTAAACAATTTTTAAGTAAATAAATTGGAAATTGTTCGCCGTAATAAAATGAACATTGCCGGCCAAATCAAGAAGAATAACCCTATTCCTTTCAGAGATAAAAAAAGAAAAGAAAAGGAACTGAAATAATTTAGAGTCCCCCATATATATTTTTACAATAACAAAGTCCTTTTTAAGAAACAAACTCCTCTCAGGCCAAATAGAAATAACAAACATCCGATTGATGTACGTGCACACAAGTATTCTTGTCTACACGTACATCAATCAAAAATAAGCAATTTTATTTCGTTTTTCTTAAGCTATGATATTTAGAATAAGAATCATGTCTCTATTAGGTTAAATAATTACTTTAGAAATCGGAACATAACGGTAGATCGGGCTCCTTGTAGATTATCCTATTTTTAACCATTCTTGTAATTAATTAATAATAACTAATGAATTAAAACCCGAACTACCGTTCTGTTCGCCCTAGCTTCAAAATTCCTTCGGGAAATGGAAGCTAGGATAGATATAAGACTATGTTTAAACTTTTAGAATTTTAGCTTGATTTTTACTATTTTTAATTATCATTTAGAAACTTTTAAATAAACAGTTAGAGTAGAGTCGACGCGCGGAAGCGCGTGGCCGCGGGGCCTGGCTGGCGATCCCCACCGCTCGGTTACGATCCCGTTGCGAGATCGTAGCCAATCGGCGGGCTCGAGGCTGTCCCCCTCTGCCACGGGCAGCTCCGCGCGGAGGCTAGCGAGAGCCAGGGAGAGTCAGAAATGACAGTTTATGTTCGATCGCTACGGAGGCAAGAGTACCGCTCTTTCCTCCAACCTAGTCGGCAAATAAACACCTTAACACCAAACCACGCATCTATTCTCTTCGGAATTCCTTTCTTTTTAAAAGGTTCAGTCCTTTTATTTTTAAGTTTTATTTCAATTCAGTTGCGTGACAAAGAAGGACCTTCCAGCAGCAGCATCAACCTAGGCGAAAGTGACAGGTCGGTCACTCAACAACAACCAGGATTCAACCACGCCAAGTAAGTACAGGGTTTTTATTTCTCCGAATCTTCGATTCACCTCTGCGTGAATTAAGAAGTACTCTCTGTTGGCACAAGCGCTGAGAGTATTTTCTTTTCGAAAATTCGGGGACTCAGGAGCTTAGAGCTCACACCTGTACTTAAACCGGGTTATTTTGGGACGTACGTGAGAAGGTAGGAACCTTCATGCCAGGAGGCTCATGGGACGCGTCCCCCATCTCCCGAACCCGACGCCGCCGCCTTCTGCGGGCAGCTCGGGGCATCCGCCACCGGGGAGGACGTCAGGAAGTGGAGCGCCGCC
>CAKNYM010052036.1:88610-106340 GCA_932195095.1 Andricus curvator
CCGCACCAGCGGCAGCGCCGCCAGCAGCCTGCGCCGCCCCTCAGGGTTACGACCCTGAGGCCCCGGCATTATACCAGGAGGGCGTGTGGCAGCTGCTTGCCATCCGACGCGGTCGCGCCGGGACAAAGGACCCTCGTCAGCGTCGCCCGCGTGTACCGCGGGCGGGACCTCTGACATTAAGGGTACCCCAGTTCGCAGCAGGTCCCCGTTACACTTTTCCACCCTTGGAGGTGGTGAAGCGGGGACGCACCGCCGTGGTCGATTGTCGCGACCCCGACTCAACGCCACGATCTCCCCAGGTTCCATCAGCTACGAAGGCACCCTCGAGACCATCTGCCCTAATTTTTCCGCCGACCGAGGAACTACCGGCGCCATCAACATTTATCGAGTTCAGGATTCCGGACGCACCCAGATCCCCCAGTACCGCGAAGGAACCGGTCGGTTCGCCAGCTCGCCCTGAGGGTACCCTCTCACTCCCAGGTACCCCTCAAGGCCGATCCACGCCGATTCCCCCGAACCACGAGGAAACCCCGGATCCCGAGGTGCTTTTATTATACGCCGAGGGAACCCCAGAATTGTTCTCCCCGTCATTACTCGGGTCGCCACCCAGAAACCATCGCCGCCAGGTTCCCGACGCTTCACGTCGGAACCTTTTAGACCGCTTCTCGGGTTAACCCGTTCTTAGATTGTAACTATTTCGACGGCCCGCAAGGGTATAATTGTAAACCCATTTTTGACAACCCCGCAAGGGGAGCTTTGTAACTCTGTCGACGGCCCTCAAGCGCATAATTGTAAATTATCGTGACTACCCCGCAAGGGGATATTTTGTAAACATCTGTGACGATCCGTGAGGACTAAAAAAAAAAAAAAGGTCGCCGAGAGGCGACCCAGAACACAAATACAACCACAAGTCGGTGCACTCACCGCACAGCTGCTATCGCACTGTTTTTTTTTCCGTCCCGCATGGACGGGCTCACGGCTTCGAGGAAGCTTGTGAAGGGAGAGATCAAGCGAGTCCCCCTCCCGCCGCCAACGAGCCAGAAAAGCGTCCCGCGTGACATGCGGGCGTTCGATGCTTGGCTAGAAGAGCGCGCAAGGGAACGCGCCGCTCCCGAGACACAGAGGCCAGCTTGATTGTCTCTCTCTCTCTTCCCCTCTCGTACGAGGGACGGCGATCGCCGAGCAGGGTACTGTTGCCCGAACAACTCGCCCCCCCCCTACTACGCACTGTGATCTACCCCCCCATACAGGCTCAATAGCTGGGGCAGAGAACAAATTTTTCAATTAAAAAATTTTTTTTTGTTTTTTTTGTTTATTACAATATAGGCTTATACATTTAACTAATCAGTAATAGTAATATGCTAAATTTCAAAACAATTTATAAGGTGTTCATAATATTTAATTTTATAACTCTTCCAATTTTTAATATAGTAATTAGATTTATATAGAAACTATAGTACCTTAGGAAAAAATTGATGATAAGTCATTGCTAATTTCTATCCTTGTTAAGAATTCTCTTCCTCTCTTTCTCAAATTTCTCTTCGGAAAAATGGAGCAGAAAAGCTGTGAAGTCTCTGATTTTACGACTAAGTTAACAAAATTATTAATTATTTGAAAGTATGAATTTAGAAGAATATAAACAATTTAAAGTTTTTAAAGGAAGTAAACAAAATTTTAAGTAAAAAATGAAGCTCTTTAAGGTAAATTTTTTCAATTACAATTTCTAACCTCAAAAATTTTTTTTTTCTTTTTAAATGATATTAATTAAAACTAATTTTACTTCATATATTCATAGTGATGAAGATGAGGAAGAGGATTCTATAATAATAATTAAGATGTTTGACGAACTTCGGAATTTAACCTAAACTATGTCCTGATGTCAATTTACCACCTATATATATTTTTTATAAATTCAAAATAATCTGAAAATAATTGACATGCTGTGTTTTACTAAATAATAAATGACAAAAGTAGATTTAAAAAATTCATCTCTAGAATGTATTTTACATACTATTGCTATTTTTATTTTTTGGGACACTTTCCGGTAATAGTAAAAGGAGATGGTTCAGGTCAACATTTAGAGTTATTGGGTGTAAATTGTTAGCTGAACTCGATGCACAAAATGAACCCCTAACTCTAAAAACCTACTCCCTAAGAAAAACTCCGAAAATAAGTTTAAGAACAAATATCAAAAGTTTTGGCTCTTTCTTAGCACACCAAAAATCACCGAATTGTTTGTCCGAATCCTGGCGGACTGAACGAACGGAGCGGATACGCTACAGCGTATCCTTATAGTATCCACATCGTATCCTCTCTGTATCATGCAAGAAAAACTCATTCAAAAAGAAAGATTAACATTTCACTTGTTGAAATTCGGAGTCTACGTGAAATTTTGAGTTAAAAGGTCACAGAGTAATCGCAATAGCTTTTCTTGCAACATTAAAAACTTTAAAGAAATATGATACTTATTGATGAAGTGCGCTGAAGGCGACTTCAAGCGCATCGTCGTTCAGTAGCAGTTAATAGGCGTTATCCGTCGACGATGCGTTTGAAGTCGCCTTCAGCCCACGTTATCGATAAGTATTATATTTTTTTAAAGTTTGTAATGTTGCAAGAAAAACTATTGCGATTACTCTGTGACCTTTTAATTCAAAATTTCACGTAGAATCCGAATTTCAACAAGTGAAATCTTAATCTTTCTTTTTTAATGAGTTTTTCTTGCATGATACGGAGGGGATACGATGTGGATACTATAAGGATACGCTGTAGCGTATCCGCTCCGTTCGTTCGGTCCGCCAGGGAAAACAAGCTATAACGCTGTAACCAAACACTAATTAAAAAATTGCATACTAAGCCAAAAATTGTAACTCAAATTTCAATGCTTTTTTCGGACTTGACAAAAAGAACAAACCAAAAAATCAGTCACCCTCTTAAAACTCGAAGTTATAGTCACAACCCAAAAATAATATCCAGCACCATACAAAAACCAACCCTAACACTTTTCAGGAAAAAAATCAAAGTGTCAAGGCGAAAAACAGTTTATACATTTTAAAACTAAGAATAATTACACAAGTCACTTCTTTAAAACTCCAAGTTGTATCCTTAATCCGAAAATAATATACAGCAACTTCCAGAAACCATCCCGAGCACTTTTAACATACCCCATCTTAGCTGCCTTGAACTAAAAGAACCAACAAATTTAAAAATTACAAATAATTAAAGCAGTCACTATCGCAAGACTCTGGATAAAATCACCAACTTAATATTAATATTAAAAACCCGCAAAAACTAATTTAATATTTATTTCAGCTAATGTCGAACGATAGACGTGGGGGCTAAGGCCCTCTGGAGAAAAAGGTCCTCTAAGTATTTAAAGCCGTTGTTCTTGGTGGTTCAGAACCTACCTTAAACTGTAGGTCCCCCTTCGTTCACCAAGAAAGTGTGTGGGTGGGGGTGGGTAAAGAACGGGGGAGACGTACAAGTAAGAGTGTTTCACCAGAAATTGCTAAATAATCTGCGATGAATGGGCAGGTGCGTTTTCGTGGTGAAGGACCCAGTCGTCACTCTTCCATAAAGCAGAGCATTTCCTTGACTAAAAATTTCGGAAACAATATTTTTTGGAATCCTGAAATCAATAAACACTCACAGTCTCTCTACATTTGAAGGTTTTTTGGCCGTTGCGGGCCTGAAAGATCGAGGTCCACTTTCCACTGAAAAACGACTACTTTTTAATCCCCTAAACCACTGTTTAATTTCTGTATCATTCATAGACTCGTTAGAATACACTTTCCGAATCATAAGGATCTTTAATTCAAGATCATTCTCGTGTCCGAACAAACGATAAAAAAATTATAGTCGGCCTATGGACATCTCTACCCTACTGAAAAAAGTCAAAAATCTCTTTCTCCTTACAAGATACATTATATTCATCCTAATTTTAAATTTTTTAGGATAATTTTTGGATATCTGAAATCGTCGAAACCCGTAGATTCTGAATTTCTAACTTTTGAATTTGCATATGTAACATTGTAAAAAATTTAATTTTTAATCCTTTTGGGTGAGCCTACCTGTGGTCCTAGCCGATGAGCTACCTGATAGGATGTGAATTGGCATATCTTCAGAAATAGTCAGACTCGTCAGGAATGGTCAGGATGTTCAGAAATCAGACAATCAGAAGAAAATTCGGTTCGCTTCTGCCTACAACTGTGCAAATCATGCATTTTTTTTATATTAATTGTTGATAAATTTAACAAATTAGATCAGATGACAAAAATAAATCAATGTGCATCACAGGCAATGAGATTCTAAGAAAATCGGAAGAAAATTCGGTTTAGTTCTGCCTAAAACTGCTCAAATCATGCATTTGTTTATATTATTTGTTGATAAAGTTAACAAATGATATCGGATGCCACATTTTCATGATCACATTTCACCTCGTTGCTCTGAAAGAGCGATTTCGATGCATAAAGATACTTTACAAAAACATAATCTATCATACTGGTATTTCTTGCAAATATTTGTTTATAAAAAATAACATGACATGTCAACAAATTTTTTTTCTTCAACCGACCCTTTTGCATCAAACCTGAGGCCTGATGCCACTGAGAAAAATTTTCACATAGAATTAAAAAGAAAAATTTTAAAAATCAACATTTTTTTCGATGTTTGCAGCTCTATAAAAATTTAAACAAAAAAAAATCGAAAATCGGCCTCGGCAGATTTTTTGAGAATGTGATGCTGTATTTAAAAAAAAGACAAATTGAAAATCAATGAAGAATTATGACCTACAGGTTATTTTGAACGTCGGTTTTTCATTTTTGCCCACTGTGGAGCGGTGTGAGTGGAAAGTAGTTTCTACTCCCGAGGGTGTAGAAAAACGACGTCATCAAAAGAATATGGATTGTATTCACGTTAGTGTGCGAATATCGTGTCGACGACAGACTATTCTTCTTTGAAGGTCGATGTCTGTAAGGAGAATAGTATAGCGATTCAGTGGCGCCATCTCCACAGTTGTTGTTGGAACTGCTGATCCGAATTCGTATTTCGTGTGATTTCGTGTTTGCGTGCCACCATAATTTTCACAATAGTTTAAACGTCAATAAATGTAAACGACAATAAATGTTAAATGACGCCTCCGCTGGCAAATCAGATTGTTCCCTCTTTGATCTGCAGCTTCCAAAAACGAGATTGCAAAACCCACCCACATTCATTAAAAGTGCCTCAATCCTATGGGATGTTACAAAAAGTATCGTGTCTGACTGTGGGAGAACTTTCTGTTTCTGCGGTTCATGAAATGTTTTCATGACTTGTAGTAATCGAACTCGCCTGCGGCGTAGAAGCGGAACGACCCCCCCCCCCGCCCCCCTACTCCACAATATATTATTGTTATAATACGCATAGGCGGCGCTTCGTCATTTTGCGACCTAT
This sequence comes from Andricus curvator, assembly GCA_932195095.1. NCBI lineage: Eukaryota > Metazoa > Arthropoda > Insecta > Hymenoptera > Cynipidae > Andricus > Andricus curvator. Next base: position 94,038 of record CAKNYM010052036.1, read on the forward strand.
CGAAAAATCTTCAGTAGAAGATTGTTTTCGTTTCTGAAGAGACGATGCCAAAAAACAGTGTGTAACAGTGGGGCCACACGGCAGAAGTGCAACTTTGATGGATTACCTCTGAAATTTTTGGTTAGGAATCATCATGTGTTTTGAGGATATCGCATGTTAAGAGAGTGCAGAGAGAGAGAGAGAGAGAGAGCATACACAGACTTTGCTTAGCCTGGCAGTAGTGGGGATATCGAAGTAAAGGTTTTAAAAGTACAGAGAGAGACAGAGAGATATCCGTTCGTTCGATGCGTCGTTTTTTTTTTCAATTCACTCCCGCCCCAAAAGAAGTTTCACTTCAAATGGGTCTATAGAATTATCCATACAATCCATTTAACAACCGCCGCCCATGATTATGCGTTCCATTTGATATGTGCGCATCAATCGTTACGCGCTACATTCGTAACTATCGTACGCAGGTGCCCGCCGAATATGTGTTTTGCACAACTCGACATTCGCCGACGAATTAATGCGTCATTAACGGAACTGCTTTTGACAAGCAATACTACAGTCGTAATGTGTTACACGTGGTTGTATAACGCACGAATTCTCCTACAGTCAGCAAACAGCTCCATGTGCTGTGTCAGAACCAACGCAAATCGTTCCAAATTGTTCATTGAAACATATAGAATTTGCAAAGAGAAAATTGTATCGTTAAATTTCACTCGACTAAGTATATCGCAGAAAAACTTTAAGGCCATGTGACGAGTGGCTCACGTGATCGGATTCCTACCTTACCGACACTTTTTTTATTTGTTAACTTATTTTCACACGAATAGACACATCGAGTTGAAAATATGGGATAATATGTGTAAATAAGAAGCACTAAGAAGGGTGGGTCTGGTCCTAAATTTTCATAATCAAGAAAAAAGTTTTTTTGGAAATAATTTTTTTTTGCTTTTTTCATGATTATTGAAATTTAGGACCAGACCCAACTTTTATAGTGCTTCTTATTCATTATCCAAAATTTTCAACTTGATGTGGCTATTTGTGTGAAAATAAGTTAACAAATGAAAAAAGTGTCGGTAAGGTAGGAATGCGGTCACGTGACCCACTCGTCACATGGCCTTAAGATTTAGATTTGCTATAGCCAAATGCTGCAAACAGTTGACAACTACAAAACTGTCAGAAATTGTCGATGTGACTAGCGCGAGTACTATTAAAAATCTTTAAATGTGATTACTCATTCAAACTAGGATCGATAATTTTTTTTTAGCAACCGTGTAAAATCTTGTGAAATTCCGCATTGAATGAACCCCAATAGAGAAATTTTTGACCTTTTGCAGAGAATATACCACGTCAGAAGTTTAAAAAAAAAGTTAAAAGATTAATCGTATCGTGTACCTCGACGACTTCAACTCGTAGAATGACCTAGGGAAGTTGTAGAAGAAGTCTAAGATTTATACCACACATCGAGCTACGTGTGCCTGCAGTTTTTCCTTTTGAGAGAAGAAGTAATTTTTAATAGAAAATGAAAATTTCAAATAATTATTTATTTTCAAGAATTTTTTGTATATTTGTCTGTGAGAAAATTCGAAAAGAGCTTTGCAAATTTTAGATACGTCAAATCAAAATTTAAACAAAAATTTAATCCTTTTTTTAATTTATTTTATTTTTCTTATTTTTAAACAAGAACAGTTAAATTCATGTAACAAAATGATAAGTTTGTAATAAAATAGTTGAATCCTCAAAAAAAAGATTAATTTTTCAACTTCAATTTTTTAATTTTATTTTTTAGTATTCTTAATTATAAAAGATTAAATATTTTCAACAGAGACTCTAACCAAGTAAACCAAGTAGTTAAATTTTCCACCAAAACGATAAATTATTAATGAAAAATGAAATAGCTGATATTTCAATCCAAAATAATTTTAATTTTGAATACAAAAAAATTAAATTCATAAAAAAATGAATTTTCAAGAAAATAGTTGAATCCTCAATCATACAGATGAATTTTCAACCAAGAAGATGAATATTCCCACAAAAATATGAATTTTCAACAAAATAGTTACATTTTCAACCAGAGTGATGAATTGTGAACTGAAAATATGAATCTTCAATCAAACAAGTGATTTTTTAACAAAGTAGTTTAACTTACAATCTAGTATTTAAATTTTTGACAGAAAACGTTAATTATCAACGAAAAATATAAGAGTTGATATTAAAACTGAACACGATTCTAATTTTTAATCAAAAAGAGTTTAATTCATCAAGAAAGACGAATTTAAAAAAATTTTAATCCTTAACCAAAAAAATATTTTAATTATATACCAAAGATTTGTAATTTTAATACAAAAAGTTGTAATTTCTACTGAAAGCACTACATTTTCAAACCAAATAGACAAATTTTCAAACTATAATTTAAAAGGGAAAATATTTCTTAATACAATATACAAATTTTCAATAAGTATTTATTTTTTAGGATTATTTGTTTATCTGTTTTGAGGTTATACAATTCTTTTTTATTTAACATGATTTTACTAAATTCAAGGAAAACTTTGAGACAGTTTAAAAGATATTTGTGACTTTTGGACACCGGGAGAACAATCAGAAATATTTTATACATTTTGGGAAATCTTTTAAAGTTTTGAAATATTTGTAATTTCTCCAACACTTCTAAATTCCTGAATATCTTTTAAAAGGATTTGAATTATTCCTGAAATCGTCTTAATATTTTTAGAATTCGTTTTCAACATTTCTTAAATCTTGTGCCACGTCTTCAACTCTTTTTAAATATTCTTTCAAAATTAATTTTTTTTAATGAAGAATCACCTTAAATATTACCAAATCTTTGAAAAACTAAAAAATTTTATTGAAAAATCTTCAAAAATCTACACAATGTTATAAGTTTCTAAAAATCGCTCGAAATTTTTAATTATTTTGGGAAATTTAAAAAAACACTCTAACTGATTTTTAAAATGATTCGAATTGAACAAATTCTTCATTGTAAAAAAATTGCAGGAATATATTCAGTTTTGAATATCACTATAATGTGACATGAAATATTATCTTTTGTATTTTTGTTTAAGTGAATGATATCCTAGAATAAAAGAACCACGAAAAACTGCCCTGCTCTAATTAATTTTTATTAGGAATTATTTCATAATTTGAAAACAACGTGCATTAATGATTAAAAGTTGAAAGAAATGACATCTGATGTTATAAAATTAAATCTATAGGAGATTACAAAATAAATATTATATTAGTTAAGTTTTAGTATCATAATTAAGTTTGAATAGATTCGGCATATTGCCTACTGAAAAATATTGTTAACCTTTATTTTATTTATATACTTAAATATTTACAGGCCAATTCTTATTTTAATTTTCAGTATTTAAAGCATAAAAAACCATTATGAATGAAAGAAGAGTCACTAATTATAAAAAAATCCTCAAGTATACTAGAGTTTGTTTTTAACGAGGCTAAGAAATTCAAAAGACGGTACAGGAAGGAAAGAAGGAAGATATGTACTTTCTCAAATTAGGATGTCGGTGATAAACATTTTAGCTAGAACTGGCAGATGAAAGAAACATGCAAGAGTTTAATGAGTTGTGAGAGAAGTGGTTAAGATGGTGTATAAGGCAAAAAAAAAAGAAAAAAAAAAAAACCTATATTGGCAGGAGAACAACTATCAGCAAACTAATTTTTAAATATTATGGACTCTAGTTTATTATATTTTAATTGCTAAATAAATAATAAGGGAAAAAATATAATAAGAAAATAAATAAGAAATCAGAGATTAGAGCGATGATATACATTTTTTATAACTAGGAAATTCTTGGAAATGAAAAAACCGAGGATCAAGTTCGGAAAATGCACCCTTGAATTTTTCAATTAAAATTAAAAAAAGAAACTAAAAAAGAGGAAAGACAAAGAAGGCAGCCTTCAAATCTCCTTCCTTCTTTTCTTCTCCCGTCTTTTCCTATTTTTATGATTTTTTTTTAAATCAGCATCCAAAAACATTTGCAAAAAATATACCAGTGTTTCCGTGATAATTCGATACCCTTTTAGAGGAAATGAAAACAAATTTTTCGATAAGTCAAACTCCACGAGGAAACGACGAAAATAGTTCTGAATTGTAAATCTAAAAAAAAATCAGAAGCAATCAAGGAAAGCCTCTCATTTCGAGTTAAGTTTAAGAAAAGAAGAAGGGAAATTGTAATTAATCATACTATCCTTGCCATGATTTAATTATCATCAAAATCATTATTTTCGTAAATTCTCCCATACACACATTCCTTTAACAAGGTACAATTTCAGCTTTACCTCAATTAAATACTTTACCCTCTCAAAACAATTTAATAATCAGTGTTTCTTCCATACTACATTCTTTTCCTAATTTTACCCCATCGCTTTAAAATAACTCTTTCAACTGATTTCAAAGTTACACTCGGAAACAATGCAACATCATCCGAAGAAAACATTAGATAGTCATCAAAATTTGTTTTCTTCATCGTTTTTGGAAATTGCAAACAATTATTTATATTATTTTCTGAAGTTATTAGAGAGTCTTTGAGTATAAAATTAAAATTTTCTTCTGAAAACGTATATTCATAACATCCAAATATTGAGTGTTAGGGCAAGGGAAACAAATGTGTATCGGTTTTCAGAGACAATGTGTTTGAAAATACAATTATAAAGAAAACATAATTTATTTCTTGGAAAATGTTCGGTTGATCTCTTGGCATGAAAAATATAAATTGTCGAATTTCAAAATTTTTTAAAATAATTTTTGCAACATATTTTGTCAAGCGGAATATTTAAGAAGATTTTAAAAGATGTCCAAAATTGTCAGAAAAGAATATGGGCTATTTTAAGGTATTTTTTTTTAATGAAGTGTAGCTTTTTGAACATTTTGGAACAAAACTTAAAAACTATTTAAGGGTTTTGAAAGGTTTTAATATCATATAAATTTTTTGTTTATGTTCTGCAGAAGATTTTGTTTTATTTTTCATTTTGAACAAATATTAACTTTAAAAAGTTAATGTTTCCAGCTTTAAATAATGGCTTTAAGAATATTCAACAATTTGTTGATTCATTGTTCAATTTAGAGAATTGAAAATGATAATGTGGATTAATATTTTTTGAACTGAATCATCTTTGAACTGCACAATTTATAAAAGTTAAAAATGTTTAATTTTACACTTTCACTCCATTAGATTTAAAATTCTTAAATTGAAAATTTTTAATACCTTCCATTTTATACCTGTAAATTATTGAGTGGTTGAACAAACAATTGTTTGAAAAAAAATTTCTGTGTTCAGTTTTTAAAGTTTAAAATTGGAGAATCCCACTTTAAGTGCTTTCATTTAGAGTTCAGTTCTCATTTTATGTTAAAAACTGTTTAGCTTCAAGAGTTCGAATTCTTTAATTTTACTGACCGTGAACAATTTTTGTGAACCGAGAAAAAACCGGGAATTCTTTTTTTCGATTTAAACGGCCACCCTGTTGTTCAAAATGTAATTCAATGACAGAATAATAATGAAGCTTCCAAATTTACCATATAACACCATCCCGTGTAAAAATTTTGCTATGGCCCAGACCAGGCCAAACCTGGCCCAGATTTGGAAAACGGACCTGAGCCCGATCGCTGATGAAACACACGACCCGATCGGAGCCAGATCTGGCGATCCGATCGGTACCCGACCTGGCCCCGGCCAATTTACCGTTAAGAGCCATTTTTGAAATTCATAATTTCTTATAATTTTGTTTATAATAATAATTTTATAGCAACAAAAATTAATAAATTTAACTATATTTTTTATTCAAGTACCAAATATTAACGCAAAAATAAACTCAATACATTTTTTAGTCTTTTTGACTTTGTTATTTACAATGTCCGCCACAGTCCTTGACATGAATTTCTTAAAAATAATTCTAATTTTGAGCCGAAATCGGTAATTCGCAAAAAGAATTAAAACTCTGGACTAGAGCAAGAAATTTTTCAAAAGAATATTAATTCTGAGCTAAAACTGAAAATTTTCGAAAAGCATTAACATTCTGAATTGGAAGAGGGAATTTTGTTAAATAATTCTAATTTTTATTGGAAACGGGTAATTCGCAAAAAGAATTAAAACTCTGGACTAGAACAAGAAATTTTTCAAAAGAATATTAATTCTGAGCTAAAACTGAAAATTTTCGAAAAGCATGAACATTCTGAATTGGAAGAGGGAATTTTGTTAAATAATTCTAATTTTTATTGGAAACGGGTAATTCGCGAAAAGAATTAAAATTCTGGACTAGAACGGGGAATTTTCAAAAAGAATTATAATTCTGAGTTGAAACGGAATTTTCAAATTTGAATAAATTCTGAGTTGGAACACGGAGTATTTAAATTTCAACCAATTTTGAGCTACAATTGGAAATTTTGAAAAAGAATTAAAATTCTGGACCGTAACAGGGAATTCGTCAAAAGAATTCTAATTCTGTGGTGAAAAGGAATTTTCAAATTTAAACAAATTTTCAGTTGCAACAGGAAATATTCCAATTTTAATCAATTTTGAGCTGGAACTGGAAATTTTCGAGAAAACTTAAAAGTCTGCACTGGAACAGGGCACTTTTCAAAAGAAACTTAATTCTTAGTTGAAACGGGTAATTTTCGAAAATAATTAAAATTCCGGCTACTCGGTGGGTTTCCTATAACCACTACGTAGCGCGTCCTCAGGTTGCGGATAGAGGAACAGCCCGTAAGGCTGAACAGCCCCCAAGGTTAACTGCGAATACAAGAATAAGCAGTCGCGGACAGCCGATAGGAGCCAGTCGTGGGTGTGGTGAATCTAGCACTGGTAAAAAATAGGTACACGACAACCATGGCTTGGGGGGACCCACCCATTCGCGTTCATACACAATGGGTGGGTTCTGGCAAGCCAAGGTGCAGCGTGTACCCACCTAGAAACACTACCCGAACCAAAACTAAAAATCTTGTAAGGGAAAAATCCTGCTGCCCATTGGACACTGCAGCGATGACACTGCCCGCAAGGGATGTGTGTAATGATTCGCCTGCATAGGGCCAAAGGGGTATTGATGCCAGTAGGCGCGCTGCCTTGCAGGGGGACGTTAGGGTACGAGGATGAAACTGTAATGTGTCTGACGACAAGCTGACATGGTCCTTGTCAGAGTCGGAAAGCTCCCATACTTAGACCTAGGGAGGTATGGGGGTTATCACTCCTGGGACAGCGGACTCACCTACGATCGGAATAGGATCCTAACGTGCGGATTATCTTGAAACTACCATGGCTAACTTGCAAAAACAAAAAACTACAGTTAAAGATCTAAGGGTGGGAACTCTAAACGCGCGTAGTCTAAAAACTGGCCGATTTAGCGAACTCATTAAGATAGCAATTGAATACAAAACGGACTTAATAGCACTTCAAGAAACCTGCTGGTCGGGCGATTTCGCGTCAATTTCTAGGGATAACTATACTTTGCATTGGGGAGGAGCTAAGGGGCAAAGACTGGGGACTGGTTTTCTTATTAATAAACGAATTTCGCAAGCACTTATCGACATGCAATTCATTAACGACCGGTTATCATACATTGTACTAAAGGGTAATTTCAGCAAACACGTATTAATCAATGTGCACTGCCCCACCGAGGACAAAGACGAAGACACTAAAGATCTTTTTTATGAAACAATCGAGCAGGTTTTTGACAAGTTCTCAACGTTTGACGCAAAAATAGTATTGGGGGATTTCAACGCGAAAATTGGAAAAGAACCAATGTATAGGCCTACAATAGGATCAGAAAGTTTGCATGACGTTAGTAATGATAATGGAACCAGAGTAATAAACTTTGCAGCTTCAAAGAACCTCGTTGTCAAAAGCACATATTTCAAGCATAAAAATATACATAAGGCCACCTGGACATCACCAGATGGTAATACTCACAATCAAATTGATCACGTTCTAATTGACAGAAGACGTCATACAAACATTCTCGATATAAGATCGTATAGGGGAGCGGATTTAAATTCAGACCATTTTCTCGTGATAGTAAAACTAAGATCTAAGCTAGCGTTAAGTAAGAAAACAAGCCGCACAGAGCCAACAGTTCGTTTCAATATAGATAAGTTCAAAACAGCAACAGAAACATTAAATTACCAAGTTGAGATTTCTAATAGTTTCGACGCTCTCCAAGAACAGAGAGACGATAACAATAATCACGAGGAGGACCCGGAAACCCTGTGGAGCAATACGAAAAAGGCAATAAAGGCAGCCGCGAAACTTACGATAGGTTTTAAGAAAGTAACCAAAAGCAAACCATAGTTTGACGAAGAGTGCAAACTCTGGTTTGAGAAACGTCGGAAGGCCAGACTAAGTAGTTTACAAAATAAGTGCGATCAAACACATAAGAAATATCTCGAGATTAGCAAAAGTACAAATAGGCTCTATAGATCCAAGAAAAGGGAGTGGGAAAAGAATAAAATACTAGCAATAGAAGCGCATAATAAACAAAATAACCCGCGCGAGATGTACAGGGGAATCCATTTTATAAAGAAAGGCTTTCAAAGTAGAACGGAAGTAATGAGGGACGAAAATCGCAATCTAGTAGCCGATACGACAGGGAGACTGAATTTATGGAAAGATTATTTCGATAAACTATTAAATGTACGCGAAGCCCCCGTTGAAGGTAATCTCGGCGAAATCCACACTGCTGATCTATTAATTAACGATCCTACTGATATAGAAATAGAAATGGCCATAAAGAAGTTGAAAAATAACAAAGCCGCGGGCATCGATGACCTACCGTCAGAACTGATAAAAAATGGAGGCCCTTGCCTCACAAGGCAAATTTGTAAATTGATACGCGCAGTTTGGAAAACAGAACGCATGCCGGAAGAATGGAATACCTCTATCATTATTCCCATCTTTAAAAAAGGCGATAAAACTAACTGTAACAACTATCGGGGAATTTCAATTGTGCCTTCGTGCTACAAGATCCTGTCTAATGTTATCCTAAGTAGACTAACTCCTTTTGCCGAGGAAATCATTAGGGATTACCAGTGTGGATTCCGCCGAAACCGATCTACAAGCGATCAAATGTTTACAATTAGACAACTGTTAGAAAAGAAATGGGAATTTAATGAAGCAGTACATCAGCTATTTATCGATTTTAAAAAAGCTTACGACTCTATTATACGCGCGCGAATGTACTGGATCCTAGAGTTCTTGGGTGTGCCAAGAAAATTGGTTAGACTTATCGAAATTTGCTTAATCGGCAGTAAGGGTAGAATACGCGTAAACGGTAGTTTATCTGAAGAGTTTTCGATCCGCGATGGCCTGAAACATGGCGATGCACTTTCGTGCGTCCTTTTTAACTTAGTTTTAGAATACGTGGTCAGGCAAGTGCAGGCGAATCCGACCGGTGCTACCCTCAATGGGGTAATACAAATTCTTGGATATGCGGATGATCTCGACGTACTAGGGGATGATAAAGAAACGGTAGCTAAAAATGCAGAAATCTTGATCGCAAAAGCCAAAGAGATTGGCTTGGAAGTTAGCGAATCGAAGACAAAATATATGACCGTCGTCAGGTCCGGAGAAAGTAATCAAGACGGGGATCTAATGGCCGGAAATATGAAATTCGAACGGGTTAACGAGTTTAAATACCTCGGGTCTATTATAACTAGCGAAAATAAGATTAAAACGGAAATCAATGCGCGGCTACACGCTGGCAATGGGTGCTATTATGCAGCAAACACGCTACTAAAATCGCGATCGCTATCTAGAAACATCAAAGTAAGAATTTACAAAACGATAATAATGCCGGTCGTCATGTACGGGTGTGAAACGTGGGCGCTGACGAAAGGAGAAGATAATAGGTTTAGAGTTTTCGAGAATAAAGTACTTAGAAAAATCTATGGTCCAAAAAGGGACGAAGAGACCGGCGAGTGGAGAAAACTGCATAATGATGAGCTGCACGCTCTCTACGGGTCAGCAAATATTAATAGAGTAATGAAAGCGCGTAAATTAAGATGGGCGGGGCATGTAGCAAGAATGGGCAATGAAAGAACAGTGGCGCAAGTTTTAAGAGGGAGACCGACTGCTAAGAGACCCCTAGGCAGACCGAGAAACAGATGGGAGAAAAATGTAAGGGATGATCTAAAAGAACTAGGACATGATTACTTAAACTGGATGGAGAATGCACAAGACAGAGATGTGTGGCGGTCTCGGGTAGATGAGGCAATGAACTTTCGAGTTCGAACTGCTAATCTATAATAATAATAATAATAATAATTAAAATTCCGGATTGGAACAGGGAAATTTTTAATATTAGCAGCATCTGACCTAGAACGGGAAATTTCAAAAAGAATTTAAATTCTGGATTGGAGCCGGGAATTTCTCAAAAGAAATTTAATTCTGAGTTGAAATGGGGCATTTTCGAAAAGTATTGAAATTTCAAGTTTTCGGAAATTTCCAATGGAAACGCTTTAAAATATGTAACCATTGAAATCTTTTTGAAACTATAAGCTTACAATTTTGAATCTTGAATTGAAAAAAATGTTACTACGCTTCAAATTTTCGAAATCATCAAAATAACTATTTAATTAATATAAAATATCCGAATTATTGCTATAAAACTGAAACTACAAGATAAGAATGACTTAACTATGATCTGTTTTTTTAATAATAAATTTGACTCTAAATTTAGTTCTAAAATCGCCGGTAAAATTAAAATGAGAATGAAATAAAATTTTGAGGTTATGTCGAAGAAAACTGAATTTCTGATACTTACAATCCTGAATATTTATAACTTCATTTTTAGAGTTATAGATGCTATACTTTATCTTTTAATTATATCAAAAACTTAACACACGTTACTTTATTCTTCTAAAATTTCTGGAACTTGCATTTCGGGTTGCCTTCCACTTTCTTCTCCATCATCTGCATCAATATCTATATCATTTTCAATATGTAATCGATAACTTGAGTTGAAATTTATATACATTTTTTTATTTGTGTAACATTAATGCAAACTCAAAATGTCTTAAAAATGTACAATTTATAATAAGTTTTCAAATAAATTGCAATTTTGAGGTTAGGTTTCGATTCAATCAATACGATTTAACGATTTACTTGACCTCGTTCACATAACGAAAGTTGTCTAAAGCGGCTAACGCGCAATGCTTTCGAACTCGTGGTGTACTAGGCTTTGGCATATTGTTTATTGCATTATACACTTAAACTCAAATAAACATGAATTTTATCAACAATAACACATTTCATTTGACAGCAAGGCAAGTTCCCTAAATTGGAACTAGGTGGCGTTGCAATACTTGAACCGGCCTGGCTCGGGTCTGGGCCATGGAATTATCCCGATCTGGCCCCGAAGATACTAAACCGATCAGGGCCAGATCGGTAATCGGGAAAATATATGGCGATTTCTGAATGGGATATGACTTTTTAGTACGATCAATCTTTCCAATACAGACTAATTTTTCTACCGAAGCTTATTAAAGACTATTATGAAAATGTCAAACTTCAGTACTTTAACATGAATAACTCAAATAGCTGATCATTTGTCCGTGTTTTGTTAGACAAGTATACTAAACTTTCATTCTTTTTCATAATTTGTTCATTTAGCAGGTCTCTCTGTGTTTGATCTTTGTAAATCTTTTCGGTCTCTTGGTTTCAGACCATTTTTTCTAGAGCTATCATGCCCCCCGTTTTGATTCTCGAAGCGGAGATGGTATGACATCCGCCCTTATACCGCTAATGTTTGTGGCTCTGCGAAACTATAAAAAAAATTTTCTGAGCAATGAAAGTGGACAAATAAATCATAAAAATTTCTAAAAGATCCATTGTTGCCTCGTCTTCAAAGTCATCTGACAAAATCACCCTCATTTTCAGCTTTACCAGACGCCCCCTGAAAGAAATGATAAAAAATAAAATTTTAACTTTATTCTGTAATATTTCGATATGCATTTCCGAACGGTGGAACGTAAATTAATATAACATACATTCAACATAACAGAGTTGAACATACTATAAAAAGTTTCGTATTTTGGATATATACTTTAGTCGAGTGCGAAGCGCAAGACAAGCGATGAAAATGTATTCGTGAAAGCCGAGGGAGCTTCAACAAAAGGGAATTTATAATTACCAAATAGAAGTTGTCAGTGGCTTGATATTTACTTTAAGTTGGTCTATGTACAAATGTGAGTAAATAACAAATACCGTGCGCGTACTTAACGCAGGTAATAAGAACTTATTAAATTTTAAGATTATTACTTATTTAACTTTACTTTAATATTTTAAATATATATAT
>CAKNYM010052036.1:106440-136517 GCA_932195095.1 Andricus curvator
CTCAAGGGGTAAGCGTGACACTACCCGATTCGGGTAGTGTTTCTAGGTGGATAGTTTCTTGTAGTAAATAACTATAAGTGTGGGCTCACCACACCCACCACCGCCAACAGCAACGCAGTAGTATCAGACGGTCACCCATCCAAGTACTAACCGCGCCCAACACTGCTTAACTTCAGTGATCTAACGGGAACTGTTGTTTCCAGCGTGGTATGGCCGTTGCCTATTATATTATAATATAATATAATTTTAGATAAATGTATGCCGAATGTGTGCCGAAAGGTGGAAAATTGAGTTTTTATAAACGATGTTTCACACCCTGAGTAGCTTTTGTTTGTATATGGGATTGTACATGGAATTTGATTGTTGTTCGTTGAAAAAGAAATTAAATTTTGATTTATTCTGAATTTAAATTCTTAAATTCTAAGTTTTTGAGAGAAACAGAAATGCCCAGATTTTTAGATACGTGTGTAATACAGCTTGTTTGAAGACGACTATCGTCGACGGGGACATTCGATTTAGGACACGTCCGACAGATCGAATCCCAATGCCATCACGTAGATGCATTTACATAGAAACCTGAGGGTAAGTTCGTTTGCCAAGATACCCTTCTTCTGGGATGAACGAGACTTCTCCGCCTATGCGAACCTTAGAAACACGTCCACGGAGATACTTAACCATTTCCATAATTGGTACGTTAAATGTCCTAATTACAGTCTTATCGCTAAGCTTTTCATATCCGTTGAAATTCTTCATATTTTAAGGTAACTCTGTTAATGAATCGAAATAAATTTATGGAAATATATAATATGTATAGAAATAACCCATCCCTGACTTCCCGCATTACTTCCCGTCCCTTTGCCTTCTCTACTCATCCTCTGACTAGTCCTTAATTCCCCTCCCCTTACTTTCCCTACATTCCCTTCACCTACCGCCGCCACTCATCCTACTTCCCGTCCTTCACTTTCCCTTACTTCCCCTACACCCCCTTCTCCAGTTCCCATACGTCCACTCTCCTATTCACCTTAACCTCCCTACCACCCCTTCCGATCACTTCCCCTACATCCCCTACAGCCATAAAACCTACTAGCTATACTTCACTTCCCTTCACTTCCTCTACATCTTCTCATCATGTATCCCATTCGCCGCCTACCCTACTCATCCTAACTACTACTTTTTCCCTCACTTCCCCTACTCCTCTTACTATAACTTTTCCTACAGCCTCTACCGCTATGCACCCTAGTTCCCCCCCTACACTTCCCCTCATGGAAAAAAAGTATAGTGGACAGACAAGACACACGCACGAGACCATAACTTTCCTACTACCCATCTCATCACCCCCTAACATCCCCTTACATTACTTCCCTCTACCTGCTACCGACACTCTCCTCATTCCCTTCTTTCACTGTACCTCACTACCCTTGAATCTTATCTCCACACTTCCCATATGTGCCCTACATTTCCTACCCTAACTCACCTACTCCACCTCACCATGACTTACCCTAAGTTCCCTAATACATCTCCCCTCACTTCCCACTACTCCCCTCCCAGTCACATCCCCTACCATCACTTCTTCTACACCCCCTACCTCCACTCACCCTACTTTCCTTCCTTAACTTCCCTGAAAAACCCTTCCCGCACTTCGCACACGTCCCCTGCCCTAGTTATCCTAACTTCCCTACCACCCCTTCCCTGAATTCTTTCTACACCCTCTATCGCTGCCTAAACTACTTTTCTTCTGCAATGAGGAAGAATGAGGAAACAAACTACTGGTTATTAACTTTTCTTACATTAAATTGCAGTTATCTGTTAAGAAGTATTCAAGGAATTGTTTCCACCCCACATCGTTTAAATTTTACGGCCCAATCACTTTTTATTGTACCCAGAATATGCAGAAAATAGTAGTCTTATTTAAAATTGATGCAAGAGGCGAGCTTTTTTTGATTTTTTAGCTTGCATTTTTGTATTGTAGGGTGAAAAGTTTCTAAGTATTTTTTAAACAAATTTCAAGTTATTTAAACAATTATTAATTGTTACAAAAATTGCATTTTCCCTGTAAATCGTGAAACGACAGTATTTTTTCGAATACACTATGTGGGTCATTATTAAAATATATATTATTTTAGAAGTTATACCTAAATTGTTCAATCATTATTTGCTTGAACCACTTGATACATTATTTTATGAAAAGTTCCTTTCTTCTTGTGTGATAAATGATGCAGTTACTATGTTTAATAGGGTGGTTCAGAAATGAATTTGATTTTTTTTTGTAAATTTCCACGCATGTCACCCGGAAATTTGTTTGCATACACAAAAAAATAAATAAGTTTTTTTTTTAAAATAATATATAAAGGTTCTGAGAGCCTCATGAAGTTTAATACGTATTTACCATAAGAAAAAAAAACGTTTTTGTAAACTTCATTCAGAATTGTCAATGATAGTTGAATCAAGATGAAACACAACGTTTTCCTTCACAATTATTCATACAATACGAATTAAAACTTATTTTTTAAATATGACTCGGAAGTTTTTGTGGTTATTTAATACAAATTGTTTATAGTACGTGAAATACTACTTTTCTCTGATGATTCGATGTTTATGTAAATTGTTTAAACAATTTATTATTGTTTTCAGCAATTTTTTCTTAGAACAAATTTAGAAAGTCGCTGTTCTTTCCAAAAATTTTAACCTATTTTCATTTTTCTAATTAGAATATGGTAATAATTAATTCATGGTAAGAAAAATATAATTGTTTGAACAAACTAGTATTATTTTTAATAATATATTTTTTTGAATAATGCTAGAAAGTTGCGGATTTTCTGAAATATTCAACACTTTAACCTCTTTTCACTCAGAGCGAGGTAATAATTAATGTACTTCAACAAAACTAATTGTTTAAACAAACAATCATTATCTACAAGTATCTTCTCCTATAGTCATGCTAAATAGTTGCGGTTTTTTCTACATTTTCACCTTTTTGTCCACTTTCTACTTAGAGTGAATTACAATTATTTCAATGTAGCCAAAATAATTGTTTAAACAAATATTTATCGTTCATCAAGTTCTTCTCTTAGGTAATTTCTAGAAAGCTGGGTTTTTTTCTGAAATTTTTAACTCTGCGTTGGCTTTTTGGTTATAAACAAATAACCGTCCTAATGGGTATTCATCATATAAGAAAAAAAATTGTTCAAGCCAATAATAAGTGTTTGAACAATTGAGACATAACTTTTTCATCATAAGTGATATGTTGCAAAGAGATTGAAAAACTAGAATTTTCTCCACCTTCCCAAAAGAAAGTCAGAAGTAAATTATTATTAACTGTTTAAACATTTAATACTTTCATCAAGTAAAAAACTTATAAAATTCATTAAGTGTGTCATTAATTCCAAAAAATACGACCTTTTCATAATTTGAGATGGAAGAAAAAATTGAAACAAATCTAAATTGTTTAATAAATTTAAAAATGCCTTAAATTTAAATTTACAATGAAGATTACAATTTTTTAAAATGATAATCGTTGTTTAAGCAATTTAACATTAATTCAAAAATACTGCATTTTCCGGACACAATACAAAGAGGTTGGGGCGTCATATTGAAAATTTTATGAAGTGACAATTATTCCTTAACAATTTTTTAATAACAAGTAGTTCCATTCCCATTTAAAATCCCACGTTTATTTCGAAAGCCCGGGGTTATGTCTTAGTATTGATCGACTTTGAATTTTTGGACCACCCTAAATATCAACTTACACGTATTACGAAAATCGGAATAGGCGGATCTGGCGCTAAGTAGTACAAGTCTGTTCTGACCAGGCGCATTAGTAGTAGTAGGATTAGTGAGTTCAGTACGTACTGACAGCAGCAGTCTGGCAGTAGAATAAGATTACAGGGTCAGCCATGATTATAGGAGAAAGGTTCTCATTCAAACGATGTGAAGTTTATTGAGTAGATAAGTAGTATATTTGTAAGATCAGATCGTCTTCCAAATGGACAAAAAGCTATAAATAATTAATGAGCAGTATAAAAAATAACGATAAGGGGCGAAACATCACACGCATTCAGTCATCATAAGAGTTTCAATAATAATCTTAAAAGTGTAAGGTGAAAATGATAAGATAATTGATAATGAACCATTACCTTCATTTTTCCTTTTGTATTGATTGCGATGATGATGCAGATATCTAGAGAAACAACCTTCTAAATCGCGGAAATTACTAGGAGGTCTCTCCGGAAAGTATCCGACCTTGTTGTGTAGTAGTGTAAAGATTTAATTATGGTCAATGGCGATAATATCCTCATGAAAGTACTCCATTTTGGAAGCCACAACCTTCTACCAGCGATCCTCCCACTTTCGGAAGTACTTCTTAAAATCACCTACCGGTATATGTAGCTTGCTGCTGTTTCGTCGCAATCTGTTTCACTTCCTCTACGTCTTGAATTCGTTTTTCTTTTTTAGGATACTTCTGTTTGAGAAACAGCCAAAAATCACAGGGAGGCAGCTCAGACTGTATGGGGGCTGCCGATATTGTGAAAGGCCGTGTTTCACCAGACATTTCTGGATAATATGCGATGAATGGGCAGGTGCGTTGTCGTGGTGAAGGACCCAGTCTCCACTTTTCCACCTATCAGGCCGTTTCCTTGGCTAAAAATTAAAAAAAAAAAATTACTGGCATCCCGAAGTCTTCCTCTATCCCCCTCACTGTTAAATTACGTTTCGCAGAAATTAAAACTCGCCCTAGTTTCAAATTTTGAGGGTTTCGGCTGTTGCGGGCCTGCCAGAGTGAGGGTCACTTTGCATTGAAGTACGACCACTGTTAAACCGCCTAAACCACTCTTCAATTTAAGTATCAATTATAAATTGCTAAGTTCACGGCAAAATTTAATCTACAATATTTTTTCGGTGCGTTCCGTCATCCTGATATTTGATGCATACGTGGTTAGACGTTTACGCAACTGCGTACACTAGTCAACTGCAGATTCACAGGTCTGTGTTACCTAATAGTATCCTCACACAGTTTCGCCTTAAATGGTGAATATCTGTTTTTGAAAACAGTACGGTACAAAGTTGAATCACAAGCTCGGATACTTTCCGGAAAGTCTTCGTATGAATTTCATTTAGGATGGCCCCATTTAAGAAAGTCATTTCTACTGTCAACTGCTCAGTGGAAAAAATCTCATAAAAACGGCACCTAGATTAACAGAAAGCTTAATTCATTGCAGATCAAGTAATGGAGGACTTTGAAAAAAAAATTTCGCTGCGCTGGCACATTCTTATCGCTGCGCTGCTCGATAATATAATGTTTTCGCGCTAAGCGCTTGGCTTAGTTCTCAACATCATGCATATACAAAAGCTTACTTGAAAATATTACTAAACTATCGAAACATCTATCATTAAACAGATTAACATTAGTTTTTATTTCAGATTAAAAGGAAATTTAATTCACACTCACTAATTTACACTCTAGTGTAAAAAAACATTTGCAATCTATTTTTGTACCATTCTAGCGTCCCATCGTATGTTTTGAATGTGATTAATCAAAATTCAACATTTGATTTAGATTATTATAATTAAGCACAATAAATGTATAATTAATATAAAACACGAAACAATATCTTTTTCAGGTATAATTGAAGAGTTTCGTTGAATTTTAGAAATGAAGTTGAGAGAACAATTTCTCATGAGGTGAAATCGGAAAGTAACAGAGATTGAGAATGATATATTGGTCTACCGTTAGGAAAAAATATCGGTGTCATCTGTTTTGATTGAAAAAGTCAAAAGTCGTAGTTAAGTTCTAATGGAACACATTATTTCTAAAATGGACCGATTGTATTAACGAGATTGAATAACCTCGTTCTCTTAAACTTTTAGGTAACCTAATTCAAACTTTATTATGAACTCTTTTAATAATTCAGAGACAATCCATCAGGAATGACGTCCGTTGGCTGGAATTAAATCCAGTGTCATTCTTGTCAGAACCCAATATTAATTAAATATCTGTCCTTCTTCATGTAGTGTGTGCCAAATGAGTATTTATAATTGCATTCTATAAATTATAAGTATACTATTATATATGAGGGATAATTTCTCAAATGTACCCACCAATCAAAAAATTCTAATCGGACAGAAACTTCAGCAAATTGGATAAGAATTTATGTAGGAAAAAAATGAGATTTAAGACTAATATTTTCCAATGGGAAGATGGTGAATTTTGTTGATTTTTCAATTAATATTATTGATTATGAAAGAAAAGGATTATGTACTTATAAAAATGCACGAACTTGTGCATATTCATTATCCATCATGATAAAATCAATAATCTAAATCATCCGCAGCACTAAGCACATATCTTAGACATCTTGATTTTTCTATACACCGCTAAAACACAATGACTTTCCGCCTGCGAATGCAACCCTTAAAAATTAGCCACGAAACATTATGAAGGGTGGCACAATGACCAGTTCTTTAGACTCAAGAAACAGCATCCCCAGGTACTACGCCTTCTCACTCAGACACCTGGATATCGAATGATTTCGATTATTACGCTCTTTGCCGTCAAGTTTTTTGGTCGTAATAGCAATAAAATCCGACGAATATAAACCCAGAATCAGAATAAGAGCATCAGTTTATCATGTCATTATGAATCGAGCTGGAGCTCTGCTCAAATTTTCAGTTCCAGTTACTATCTACCTTCCATATCGGGCGAAAGCCCTGTCCCGGAGCACATTCGAAGAATCATTAAAACCAAAATATCAGATACCAGCTGGACGCTGGTCATTCAGAAACATTTTCCTGTGGCCTTTATCAAATCTTAAATACATAATTAAAACCAGTTTAGTATTGTGCTTCAGAAATTCAATCTAACTGAAGTCGAATTGAATTTCAATACACCTTAAAGAAAGTGAACAACCCACCCATAAACATACTTTGCCAATCCTGATTGTCAACCGTCATCACGGTCAACTAGCAGCAGGAGAACTGAACCTACCTGTCAACCAATAACCACCTGCACCAGTACCTTTAGCAGTCGATTTAAAGGAGAACCCAGCGAGCCTGGAAAAACCAGTTCTCGAAATCTACCTATTCAGAAATTAACCATTCATCCCCAAACCCTTTTTCTCACCTAATTCAAAAGCATCTAGGGGAGAGTGGGGCTAGGCCGTCACTTCTTTTCAACTTGTTTTTTAATTTGAAAAAAATTTGTTTGAAAACGTATTAGGTATGGTTGGATCGAGACTTCAGTTGGCTACAAAATGTTGTTTTTGATTGTGAAGTAAGATGCTTAGCTTATCAATTATTAGGGAAAAAGTGATATGATGGAAAATCTGTTGAGCGAAAAATCGTGGGGCTAAGCGACACCCCCCTGAGACTAAGTCGAAAGAAAAAGACAAATTTCTTTAAGTTTATTATTGTAGCCAACTATATTTTGTATCCAACGTGTTGAATAAGAAAAAACGATTTTTAAAAAGATGTCTGTCTGTATGTCTTCATGTATGTCTGCTGTATCCTGTAGGCACGATGACATACTCGGTGTCGGCTTACCCCCAAGCGTCAATTTTGTATATTGGTATCCCAAAAACAATGAAAATCATAGGCAAATGAAAGTTTAACAACACATTCAAGTTCAGAAACTTTTTTTACGTAAGATGAACATACCTCAATTGTAGTTGACGATAATACAAATCGAAAAACACAACTTTCCACAAGTGAAATAATTTTGTTATCGGCCTTAGCCAAAAATTAAGCAGGAGTCTAGATACATGATAGTACTGGCCTTAGTGGTTGATTTACTTTGTGAATTATAGTCAAATAGTAAAATTTGGAAATATCAGTAGTTTCAGTTATCAAAACTTTTCTAGCGATGTCATTACCTTGAAACCCTTTTTTTTATCCACCCATTTATCATCCTCAATGTGCCTATATGTAATCTATTAGCGGATCTCTATCGATTTTTGCGGAAGCTTTTTTTATCACTAAGTATTGCATTCATCTCGTTTTTGTACTTTTAAATCCTCATAACTACTGCGACATTGTCTTTATCAGCACTTGTGATAAGCACTTCTTTCTCATTTATTATAAAGTCATTTGTACCCTGTATGTATCTAGCAATTGACCGATCAACTTTAGTAATTTTTTGTACATAATTTAAAGTGATTAAGAGCATTTTGGGTCTAAATTTGTGTAAATCATCCCGAATTTCATTTAGGTTTGCTTCCGTAGTATTCATTCAGTTCCAGTTTATTTATTTTTTGTACTCAGATTCTACTTAGTTTATTTATTATTTTTTTACGAGTACTTAGATCAGATTATTATTTCAAGTGTTTTTATTAAACGGTCCCTTATCGAAAAGTTAGATCATTGTTTAAATTATAACTGAATTAAGTCTGGAAAAGTCGTAGAGAATCGAAAGAAGAAATGTTTATAAATTTGTTCTCAATCCTCAATTACATAATTCGATTATTCATTCCCGTATGTGAAGAAGCTTGGATTAAATTATCTTTTCCATCATTTATAAAAAAAGCATTATTCAATCAATACAAGCGAGATACGAACTTGATATTCTTATGTGATTGACATATCAATTTCATATAATGCTTTCAGCTCACTTATGTATGTAAATGGAGTTCCAGTGCAAAGAATGTGACCCTGCTATTTGCAGATTACGAGAAGGAATTCAAGTATAGTGCGCCATGCCATGCCGCGCCTTTCGCACACTGCTGCCGTAAAGATGATTGTACGTAAGTACTTGAACTTTTCAGTGCACTCTCCAGATTTTCTTCCACGTGTGTGTATGTATATGTACATGTATATTTATAGTCCTCGAGTTCTTTGATAACTCGAGATTTTATTTTCAAGTTCCTAATAGGCATCATTAAATTCAACTTAATTGAGAATAAGTTGCAAATCTCCAGATAGATTCACTATACGTCCAGACAATTTAATATTTTTTTTTTACTTTTACTTGTCATTCTTCGGCTCTTATAAACAATTAGATGAAAGTTTTTCAAAAATTTTAAAGGACCTTCCTCGGAATGTAAGTCTAAAATTACCAGTCCGGCGTTGAACGTCTAGAAGAACCACTCTGATTGAGTTGTCCCCTCGTCTTAATTACACATGGGCGGCAAACAGCAGACACCTGTAGTAATTAACACTCTGTAGGTCAGTGTATTATTTAGAATTCCCTTAATTCTCTGAATTCCTTCGGTTCCTCAAATTCTCTGCATTCCCTTAAATCCTGGATTCAATTCCAAGACTTATGATCTTTTATATCAGACAAATCCAGCTCTCTCCGATAGATTTCACATAATAAGTAAGAAGAATCTATGCCAATTTTCGAAAACAAGATCATATGACCAAAATAAAAATGTTTTAATTCTCCTTCCTGCATGATTTTCTTCTTATTTCTTAATCCTTGATTTCGATAGATTCTCTAAATTCTTGCCATGTTCTGAATTCCCCGAATCCCCCTAATGACCTTTTTTGGAGGCGCATTGAATTCTTCGGAATTTTATGGATTTCTTTAAATTCATTAAACTTCTTCGAATTCTTTTTGTTGATTTTAATTACTTGGGATGCTTATAAGCTAGGTCAGACTCTTGAGTTCCTTGAATTCCTTGTATTCCTCAAATTTTCTGAATTCCATGAATTCCTTAAACTGCCTGAATTTCTTGAATTCTGTGAATTGTGCGAATTTATTGAATTCTCTAAATTCCCTGAATTTGTTGAGTTCTCTGAATTCGCTGAATTTCCTGAATTCTCTGAATTCGCTTAATTTTCTGAATTCTCTGAATTCCCTGAATGCTCTGAATTCCCTCAATTCTCTGAATCCCTGAATTCTCTTAATTCTCTGAATTGTCTGAATTCTCCGAATTCCCTGAATTCCCTCAATTCTCTTAATTCTCTGAATTCTCGTAATTCCCTGAATTCTCTAAATTCCCTGAATTCTCGGAATTTCCTGAATTCTCTAAATTCCCTGAATTCTCTGAATTCCCTGAATTCTCTGAATTCCCTGAATTCCCTGCATTCCGCGAATTCCCTGAATTCTCTGAATTCTCTTAATTCTCTGAATCCCTGAATTATCTGAATTCCCTTAATTCTCTGAATTTTCTGAATTCTCCGAATTCGCTCAATTCTCTGAGTTCCCTGCATTCCCTCAATTCTCTTAATTCTCTGAATTCCCTGAATGCTCTGAATTCAGTGAATTCCCTAAATTCTCTGAATTGCCTGAATCCCTGAATTCTCTTAATTCCCCGAATTCTCTGAATTCCCTTAATTCTCTGAATTCTCAGAATTTCCTGAATTCTTAGAATTCTCTAAATTCTCTGAATTCCCTGAATTCCCTGAATTCTCAGAATTCCCTGAATTCTCAGAACTCCCTGAATTCTCTGAATTCCCTGAACTCTCAGAATTCCCTGAATTCTCTAAATTCCCTGAATTCTCTGAATTTTCTTGTATGTATACCATTAAGCCATTTCCCTTTCAGGGTAGGCGTGACACTACCCGATTCGGGTAGTTTTTCTACGTGGATAGTTTTCTTGTAGTTATAAATAACTACAAGTTTGGGCTCACCACACCCATAATATGCCAACAGCACACAGTATTCTCGGAATGGTAACCCATCCAAGTACTAACCGCGCCCAGCGCTGCTTAACTTCAGTGATCTGACGAGAACTGGTTTTTTCAGCGTGGCATGGCCGTTGGCATTCTTAATTCTCTAAATCCCTGAATTCTTTTAATTTTCTCAATTCTCTGAATCCCGGAATTCTTTTAAATCCCTGAATTATCTGAATTCTCTTAATTCCCTGAATTATCTGAATTCTCTGAATTCTCCGAATTCCCTGAATTCCCCCAATTCTCTTAATTCTCTGAATTCCGTGAATTCCCTGAATTCTCGGAATTCCCTGTATCATCTGAATTCCCTTAATTCTCTGAATTCTCCGAATTCGCCCAATTCTCTTAATTTACCTGCATGCCCTCGAATCCCTGAATCCCTGAATTCTATCAATTCTTCGAATTCCTTCAATTCTCTGAATTCCCTCAATTCTCTGAATTCCCTGAATTCTCTTAATTCCCTGAATTCTCTGAATTCCCTGAATTCCGTGAATTTCCTGCATTCCTTGAATTCCCTGAATGCTCTGAATTCCCTCAATTCTCTGAATTCTCTAAATTTCTTTGAATTCCTTGTATCATTTTGAAGACTACCTAATTCCTTGAATTCTGTTAATTCTCTGCATTATACGAGTTCTCCAAAATACTTCAGTTGCCTCAATTCTCGGAACTTCTCGTATATTATTAATTTTTTGAAGTTCTTAGAATTCTTTGTATTATTTGAAATTCCTTTCGAATTGCTTGGAATTCTGCTAAACCCTTTCAGATTCGTTTGAAGACTTTAAAGTACATTAAAATCTTCTGAATTTCTTGAACGCCCTGAATTCGCTGAATGTTCTGAATTCTCAACATTTTCTGATTTCTATGCATTCCCTAATTTCCTTGAATTCTATCAATTCCTTGACTTCTATGTATTCCCTAATTTTGATGGATTCTATGAACTCCCTTAATTCTTTCCAGTTCTCTGGATTGAAAATATATAATGCAAGGAATTGAGGAAATTTATACTAATACAAGGAATTAAAAAGAATTGGAGGATTTGAGATAATTCGGGAAATTCAGAGGAATTCAGAAGAAGGTAATATACTGAACCAAAGGGTATTAATTACTAAACCTGTCTGCCGTTTGCCGCGTATATGTAATTAAAACAAGGGGTCAACTGAAAAAGCAGAGTGGTTTATTTAGACGACTGACACTTGACAAACAGTGAATATAGCTTAGCTCGACACTTGTTGAGACGAAAATGATTTATTTCAGTTCATTTCGAGATGAAAGATCAAAGATCAATCTATATTTAAATAGTGAAAAAAATAATCCAAACAATCACACATTTCTAAAAAATTATAATTTGACAAACATCCTTGGCAAAATATTGAAACAAAAACAAATATATTTTAATAAATTGACATAAATATTTATGCACATCACTTATTGTGCGAGTCCTACAAATGACGTGTACGCGAACAAAATATAATAAATCTATCCAAAATTATTATTCGATAATTGGAAAAATGGTGTATAACAAAAACACTAGAATCAAATGAAAATTTCAAATAGGATCATAAAGAGGAAATCATCTAACAGGTTATCTAATATTATCGAATTTTGGAACCTATTAGCTTCAATATTTGAAGTTTTATAGTATATTGAACACTTTAGTGAAAACTAAATAAAGTTTAGTTTATATATTTGGAAGGTTAAAAAATTTGTAAAGCGAGATTTTAATATAATTTATGAGAACCATCAATCAATCATATTCCTCAAGTCCTCAAAATGATAAAACTATACTTAAATCATTTTTTTCTTCAAATAATTGATATATCATCTTTTGTTCGCTTAATGATCAAATAATGATTTGTAATTTTTTGAAATTATAATTATATATGTAGAAGGTACAAAGCTCTTTGAAAAATGTGCGAACGCGATGAAAAGCATAGGGATAAGTGCCTTGAGACTGATCCGCTTCGCGTTTCGAACGCAAAAGTGCGCAGGTCTCTCTCTCTCTCTCTCTTCCTGGTTCCTCTACCTCTCTTCATCTCGTCGAATCCCTCTCTGAACCCTCTTTACTTAACTCTTTTTCTCTCTTTTTTCTCTATACGACTTCCAGTTTTCTTTTCAACATCTCGTGAATAGTAGTCGCTGCTTAACTAAGGAATATAGCTACGTTATAATATTGGATTATAATCCAATATTGTTGCGTCAAGTAAGATTTAAATCACCGCCCAGGTCAATACCCTTTTTTCAAGCAGAAAACAATAGAAAAAGGAATCGCGGATCGATACTTTAATTTAAAACGCAGTAACGATTCACTTTCATTTGTCATGAGCAAATTTTAGTTTTCAAATTGCGCATGCATTCTTGTATCCATGTGATTCATAGGGTTAAAAATTTTATTTTATTAAATCTTTTCTTCTATTCCACTCTTCACCATCACACCACACATCGAGAATCACACATGACAGAACACAAATCAAAATCACGCATCACGCATGACGCATCATGCATCACGCATCGCACATCGCTCATCATGCATTTCACATCACACATCACGCATCGCACATCACACATCGCATATCACACAGGATGGCCGCAAATCAGGGAAAACCTGAAAATTAGGGAAAAGGCAGGGAATGTTGTTGGTCAGGGAATGTCAGGGATTTTTAAAACAAAATCTCAAAAGTCTGTGAATTTCTGTAAGAAGCAATTTAGGGAAAAGGCAGGGAATTTTGCTATCCAGGGAAAGTCAGGAATTTTGAAAACAAATTCTCAAAAGACAGTGAATTTTTATAAGAAGCAGTTGAAATAACTGTCAAGAATAATCAGGGCTACCAAACAGTCACTTTTTTCAAACAGAACTTTTTCAAGATGAAGTCGCTCTAGTCTATTTTTTAAATGAAAAGTGACTATAGTGACTTTTCTTTCAATGAATTAATCCATGAGTTAACCACTACTAAATTCAGGCCTATACCAAATTCTAAATTTTTTAAAATTCTTTTGAAATCTTTTAGAATATTATGATATATTTCAAGGCATTTTCACGAGTATAAAATTTTTTAAAGGAATTCTGAAGGATTTGAGTAACATCAAGGAATTTACCATTTTTTCACAACGTTTCAAAGAATTTCCTGGAATTTAGGATAATATGGAACAATTTTATGAACTATAAGGTTTTAGGCTATTTTTAAGATTCCGGGAGATTTTATCAGATTTTCGGGGATTTCAATGATTTTAAGGAAGTTTGAAAGCTGTCAAGGTCTTTTATTAAAATTTTCCAGGATTTGAGTCAGTATCGCAAGATTTTATAATTTTTTGAAGGATGTCAAAGAATTTATTCATCGGAAGTAAGGGATTTCGAAGGGTTTCAAATATTTAAAGTTATTTTTAAACTCATCTGAATTTCCCTGCATTTTTCTAAACTCACTTCAAATTTACTGAATTCGATGATTTTTTTCATATTTTTAATTGTTTTTTTCCAATTCGTTTGATTCTATGGAAAAAATTACACTAGAACTTGGAACTAAGGAGTCTGAGGTCCTGCCTGTTTACGTTTGGATTATCTGGATTTA
Organism: Andricus curvator; assembly: GCA_932195095.1. Taxonomy (NCBI): domain Eukaryota; kingdom Metazoa; phylum Arthropoda; class Insecta; order Hymenoptera; family Cynipidae; genus Andricus; species Andricus curvator. Next base: position 120,609 of record CAKNYM010052036.1, read on the forward strand.
TGGTGGAGGTGACTGCAAGCAATGCCTGAAACCGTGCGTAATTCTAAGTTCCAGTGGATATAGGAACCAGACATTGGATAATTCTGAGTAACAAATTTAGTCGAGAACAAAGTTATCCGTTACATGAACTATACGTAATTATTTACGTAGAAGTGAATAGCGTAATCAGCATTTCCTCAACTCACATATTTTAAAAAATTGCTTAAACAACTCATGGTCCTGAAACCTGGCTAAAAAAACGATAATTGTATTGGGATTTCACTGAGATGGGGCTCATTTTCTGCAATAGCATCTACTTCCAGTAGAACCTTGCCGTGATTTATGAAACAATTTTTTTTCAACGCTGAAACTATGTGTCACAAGATTGAGCTAAGTAGTTATAGCGGAGCGATCCGAGAATCACTACCTTCTGCATTTCATCCACAACTCATCTAATGCGGGAAAGAAGTGGAGTGATTAGAAGAAAATGGGAAAGTAAGATAATGAAGAAATGAAGAAAAAGAGAATCAAAAATAAACTCCACTTCGAGTGCGCATGTGTGAGTCTCAGAACTCACGATTTTACGGTCCGAAGATACCAAGTACTAACGTTTCCGCATCCTTGAGCGTACTCGACTCATGTACGCTTTAGGTGTATGCAGGTGCACACTGCACATGCGAGTGGGCTTTTCTCTTTCGACTGTGCAATAAAGTCTTAAATGAAGTCTTCATCCTAATTTTTTTTTTTTATTTCTTGAATTCTTAAAGAAATTTTTTATCGAATTTCTTTAAATTGCCCAATTCGTCATGATTCGCCTCATATTTTTTTGTAAATATCAGTTCATCGTCCATATTAATTTATCTTACCATTAAATGAGAGGATATATAGAAATTCTGAAAATATAATCCACATTTTAAAAAGATTTTTGAAATTTTTAATCATTGCCTCTAAGTAGGAGATATTTCTTTTTAAAAATTATACCTATCACAAATAGATAGTCCGAGAAGATCTCAACAAGCGACCTCAAGTAAACGTTTCGTAGTCGTAGGCTTAAATTTAAAAAAAAAGGTTATTTTATTGCTTATTTCTTCTTAAAACTGTACAAATTTTGTAATTTTAACAAAGTAATTGAGAGAACAAATATAAAATAACAAATCACGTATTGTCTTGCTTCTATTCTTCTTTCTACTGGAACACAGCAAATTTTATTTTTTATCTCACTCCTACATGCCAAGAACTTCAATTTGAGCCACTCCGAAGCAAATCGGTCTAAAAGAAAAGCTTTCAGCATAGGGGCTGAAGTATCACATTTTCTCCATTTTCCTTACTTTTTAACTACCGATAAAAAAAAAGAAAACTATAAACCCAGAATTCAGGTCTTCCATCTCTCAAATTTCTTATCCCTTCTGTTTCTCCCCCAAATTATTGTTTGCTTAAAAATTTATAATTGAAATAGGAAGAAAATTTTCCGCAACGTTTCCAGTATTTTTCTTTCCTCATGGGTGTTCACTTTAACTTGAATTTTCTAAATTAGGCGAACAAATACTGAGTACCTCTGTTTTCTAAGAGAACTCTTTAGAGCAATTTTACTTCTAAACTTACCATACTCTTCCTTATTTAGGAAAACCTCATTTCATATTACGATCAGAATTATCTACGCTAAGGGATGAGGACAAAAGTCAATAAACATATAATGAATGAGATTTATATGTTGCTTCTTAAATTGGCACAATGGAGTTAGGGGAACTTTTTCTCGTGACCAGTACCTTGAAGAAAAGGCCTTGCTAAATGTCAGCTCCTTAATTGGAGAATTATTCTGGTTGTATAGTATAAAGGGTACCTACGTGGTTTTCCAGTTAAATAATAATTTGTATATATATATACACCATTAAACCATTTCCCTTTCAGGGTAGGCGTGACACTACCCGATTCGGGTAGTGTTTCTAGGTTTTTCTTGTAGTTATAAATAACTACAAGTGTGGGCTCACCACACCCACGATGTGCCAACAGCACTCATGTCAGTATTCTTGAATGGTCACCCATCCAAGTACTAACCGCGTCCAACGCTGCTTAACTTCAGTGATCTGACGAGAACTGGGTTTTTCAGCGTGGTATGGTATGTATAATTAGACTAGATCCGATTATATGGGTTTCAGGGACTAAACATAACTCGGGGACCGAAATTTACTCGTGGAATCTATTTGTTGAAATGAGTTAGAATTGAGCCAAGGTGGGTTTCAAAACTGGGGTCATACTGACTTGTACTGAATTGAACTAGACTGACTCAGGTGGTCGAAGGTGATGATTTGAGTTTATCTTGGGACTGACGATCTTTAGAAACAGAGCTTGAGCGGAACTGACTGAGTTTTATTATTAATGTTACAAGATTTGTCAAGATTGTTGATGTTACCAGGAATGGGAAATCATTATATTCCTTTTTAAATTGGCACCCTGGAGTTGGAGGTATGTTTGTCTCGTGACCACTATCTTGAACAAAAGACCTGGGCGAATGTCAGTTCCTTGATTGGAGAATTATTCTAGTTGTATAGTAAAAAGGGTACTAGCTTGGTTTTCTTATTGAATACCTCGAAGAAATAAACTGGATACGATAACCTGGGTTTCAGGGACTAAAAAGCATTTAAGGAGCCAACGCGAAAACTTGTAGACTCAGGTTGAAATTGATTGACTCGAGTGGCCTGAAGTCTGAACTGAAGAACAGAGATGTCGCGTTCCCAAAATATACTCGGAGAATTGATTTGTTGAAATTAGTTAGAATTGAGCCAAGGTGGGTTCCGGAACTGGGATCGTACTGACTTGTACTGAATTGAACGTCTAGTTCAGGCCTGTCCAAGTAGGGGAAAACTGCTCATTCACCACATGTTCGAGTTCCACCACCACTTCCCTCTTCTCAGGTCCAGAGGCTTGAGGGGTGGTCGCTCTCGTGAAGTTGCATGGGTAAAGGTCGGTGCTGATGTTCAATTCCCATCTGGCAAAATAGCAGTTTTCCCCTACTTGGACAGGCCTGGTCTAGTTCATCTCGGGATTAAGGGTCTTCAGAAATTGAAGTTGAACTGAACTGACTGGTCCATAGATGGGTCGCAGGTTATATTGGACCATTTGTGACGTTGGCTCGTACCCCTACGTCAGACATGCCCAACTCGGGGAAATTCCCTGCGAGAACACATGTTCCGCGTCCCCTACTCTTTCTCCTTGAGAGCGAAAGAGGTGGTAGACGCGTGGGAGAATCTCTACTCGGTGACGTACGCGTCTACCATGCGCATGCGTCTACGAAAACGTAGTGTTCTCGCAGGGAATTTCCCCGAGTTGGGCATGTCTGCCCTACGTGATTGAAATCCTGGGTCCCACATCTGGTTAATAGCAATGTAATGTTTATCTTCGGTCGTTCCTCAGCCATTCGTTATTACCAACACATTTAAAATTGGTAATTCAGCGTGTAGCATAATAAGAGTCTTTTTAGCCATCAGAACCATTGGGTATCTTTTCCGATGCATGCAATTATTTTCAAACAATTTGAAGAACATTAAAAAGAAGCGTGAACACTTTATTGAATGTGATGAAGACCACGAAATTCGGATTCCCCGGGCAATTATACAAAAAAATGTATTGGCGAATGTTTGTCTTTTGTCAATCCAGCATAAGGTTCCCATAATAAGAGAAAAAGTTCCAAATTCCCTTCAATACTGCTTGTAAGAAATAAACTATTAACAATTAAAAACCATTTGGATCGCGTTGATGCGTATTTCAGCCTTTAGATTGCAGGACAATACCGATGCAATGTAGCCAAATGTCGTCAGTACGTCACAACTCGTGAAATCAACTGTGCTACTTGGTCGGCTTTTTCGAGTGCTCTGGACTGCAACTCAACGCCACGGGAACAACTGTACGCGGCAGCAAATGAAATTTCATGCGCTTTTGCATTAGCATGAATTAAAACTAACGTAATGCCACAAAGGACAAATTACGTCCTCCCATCCTTTCTACCCATCCTTCCTTCCTTCCTTCCTCTTTCCTCTTGTCAGCATCCGCACACACGTTTCTCTTACTCCTTCCTCACCTTCCTGCTCTCACCCTCTTGTACTTTGTCGGTCGGGTCAGAAAGGGACGGGACGGAACGGAACGGAATGGGACGGTATAGGTCCTCTTCGCCGCTTAGTTGCATTCCTGCGTTCCGTCCTTCCTCCTGCCGCCCTTCCTCCACCCACTCGACAGGCAAGCCTTTTTGTTTGTCCCCTAATTAAGAATTTCCTTTTCAGCTCCTGTAGACGATAGTGGCGGAACCTTCGTACTTGGAATGAATTTTCTTCTACAATAATTAACCTGTTATCTTTTCTCTTTCATGTTGCACCTAAGCTAGAATATACTTTAATTGAGTTCCGGAAATGAAGAATTGCCTTATTATTCAAACAAATTGTGCTACACTTGAGACGGAAAACAGGTTATAGCTTTATTTATATTAGTTTTTTTGCAATATATCAAATATTTTTTTCAAGATTGCATCAATAAAATTATTGCCTACAATTTAGAAAAATATTGTAGAAGATTTTAGAGCAAAATTCTTCAATTTTGCAAGATTAGGAAATATTAGAAAAAATTGAGGTCCGGATCATGTGACATGCTACAGGTCACATTGCGGAATTTCACATTCGCGGTAAGTCGCATTGCGGCATCAATCACTTCGAAACATTTAAAGTCCAAAAAAATCATCAAAAAGTAGTATGACTTGAATTATTTATGTGACCGATCACAGCGGTGCCCCCCACCCCCTCGCTAGAAGTTGCTAGACCTGCTTTATTTCTGTGACTAATCACAGGCATTCCGCAAATTTAATATCCCGCAATATGTCTCGTTGAAATTGAAATGTGACATTCCGCTTGTCACTTTACCAAACACCAAAAATTCGAGAAAGTTCAAGAGATATTTAGAAGTTTTGAAGAAATTGATAAACAATTTTAATATTTAAGGGAGAAGAAGCTTTAAGAAGAATTTTCCTAAATCTCCTGAAAAAATTTCTGAATAAAATTTAATAACATTTAAGATCATTCCAACAGATTAAAAAAAAATCGAAAAACAATCTGGACGATTTTAACGCAATACATTTTTTTTGAAAGAATTTACAAAAATATTAGGAAAAATTCGAATCATTTTATAAAATATTTGAAAGGTTTGAACAAATTTCAAAAATAATTTGAAGTTTGAAGAGATTTATGAAAATATAACCGAAATGTAGATTACAGAAGATTTCGAAATAAAATTTTGAAGCTTTTTAAAGATTTTGAAACATTTAAAAAGATTTGGAAGATTTTCGAGAAGAATCTGGAAGATTTAACGACAGTTTTTTTATTTTGAAAGATTTCTTAAATTTTGAGGAATAATTGGAGTCAGTTTGAAATATCTTTAGGAATTTTCGAATTTTCGAAAATATATCAAATATTTTCGGAATAATAATTATGCCTTCCCAGGAAAGGTGGTAACATGAATTTTCGGTTAAAACAAATTATTTCAAGCTAATTCTAACTAAAAGAACCAAAATTCTACTCAAAATAATCAGACTACTGACTATTTCAACCATATTTTTCGTTGAGTGAACACAATTATTGTTCATTTCGAATAACTTCCAATCGAAATTGGACTTGAAAAGGGTGACAAACATGAGCGACCTCCCGTTTGAATTCTTTGAAATTCCAAAGAATTTATCATGTGTTCCGAAGAATCCAAGGTTTATTCGAACAAGTTTAAAATCTCATTCTCGGCAAAATATGCCAGTGACTTTATCATTTAGTTCAGGATCCTTATCGTGTTTTTGAATGTTGAGTTCTTATAAATAGCAAGCTACATTCTCGCGGATACATTCAGGCAGAAGTGAGAAGTTCGGCGAATATAAATAATAATCGCAGTTCGCGAAGTCTTGGGATTGTGATAGATGGGTGACCCTGTCTTTTTGACGTAAAGTTGAAGAAATGTTAAAATTACGATCAAATGAACTGTATATCCCTGTTCTATTTACTGAAATATCTGAACTCGTCCAATAACGAGAAAAAGCATGTGTATCATGGATTAATTGATCCGCAAATGTGGGAGGAATTTTATTTTTTGATAGAAAGAGTTTAATCTTCCGAACACGATCCCGATGCTGCGGCTCGCTTTTAGGAGAAAAAAAAGCGGAAACTAAAAAAAATACTCGCTCTCTTTAGAGGAAAAAAAAAACACATCACAAGGTAGTGCAAAACATAAACAATTTCACAAATTTCAAAGACTTAATACAGTCAACCTATCATTGTAAAAAATTTCGGGAATTTTCCCCACATTTTAGTAGGGGAAAATCCACAATTTCATTGGCAACATCATTTTCCCGAAGATTTGGGGAACTTTTCCTAAAAGTTCTTATAATTCAATAATAAATTGGGTAAAATTCCCTCAAATTTAGGCAATTAGATAATACCTACAATTGTTGGAAAGATTTCTCTAAACGTATGGTAATTTATACAAAAGTTTGGGAATATTTCCTACAATTTGGGTAATTGAATGATTCCTACTAAATGTAGGGATTCGTTCCAAAAATAATGTTTGATTCTCCACGTAGATTAGGTAAATTTTCTAAAAATTGTTCAAGTATTACCGTGTGTTCAGGAAGATATTTTGCCCTAAAATATTTGATAAACTAGCACAATACGTGCTAGTTTATCTAGCACATATGTGACTGTTTCCTTTTTTTTATTAATATTCCACAACTTTTGGGAATTTTAAGTTATTACACGATATCATTCCCCGTTAGGGAAAATTCCCATAATTTCTAATAAAATTTCACAAAATTTAGTGAATTTTCCCTACTACAACTGAGGGAAAATTTTCTAAATTTTCAGTAAGATTCAACAAAAATGTGGGGAATGTTCCCAAATCTATTTGGGGAAAATCCCAAAATTTCTTTTGTAATATTTCATAAATTATTTTAGGAAATTTCCCTCAAGGCGGAGTAGGGAAAATTCCTGAATTTTGGTGTATAAAAGGGATTTCCACACGATTTTGGGAAAAATTCCCTCGACAACTTTTTACAGCGTAGGTTAGGCTATACGAAGAGCCTAGCGGAGCCAGAAACAATCAAGAGTACGACAAGCGGGCCAAAAACATCTCCCCCTCTTGTGCGATCCAATAAATCACGCTCTCAGTTGATGATCTCAAAGAACGCTAGGACTGACAGAAGTTGTGAAGCATCACACCTTTGGGCATTATTAAGCAATCTGACAAAAAATTTCACCTGGCAGATAGGTAAAGTGAGGTTTACGTGTAGAAAAAAGCCCATGGGTGGGAAAAAAACCACAAGATCTGAGAAGTTATTTCAGATTATAAGAATATAAGTGTAAAAAGGAAGAGAGGAATTTGTTAATTGGGGTCAAAAGAGAAAACTGCTGCCTAGTCAGAGACGTGAGGTCGGGACGCTGCCAAGATATGTCTCAACGACCGCCCGACCCCTCACACCAACCGAGGAGACTCATTTCATACGAAAGCCTTTTGGCATCGCATACTTGCGAATAGGATCGTAGTTATATTTCTTCAGGGAGGAGATATGTTTAAAGGGTGATAATGATGTGGATTCGTGAAATGTGGTAGCAGTTTCTTCAATATAATCTAAAATCTAATTTAGTTGAAATTCTTTATATAGGGAAGAGTTTTTTCTGTATATCTGGGTGTTTAGGCTCCGTGTTTCATGTTATCCCGGCACCGAAATATCACTGGCCGCTGATGGTGGAGTGAGACATGACTTACTGGTACTGGTAGTTGATGTTACAGTTTCAGGGTACCATTTACCTGGAACAAAAATTAGTCTTGGTAGTGTGAATGGTACTACTAGAGAAGGTATCGTTTCCCTCAGACTTGGGTACGAAACGTCAGCTGCTGTCAATACTTTTTACAGTTTTGCAGCAAAAACAATAGACGATAGTTTCGTACCCAAACTCCGAGCGAGATGGAACCCCATCTTAAAATTAGGTGCAACAAAATGTATCCCAGAGTTTTTACTGTGCGCTAATTGGCTCACTGGATCGATCTGAAATAAGATAAAAAAGACCACTGCAGAGGTTCGAGTTATTTGATCTCTAATCAAGGAAAGATATCTGTCTGATAAGATAGACAGGTGTCAAAATTATTGAAGAATGATCCTATTAAAATCAGTGCAAGTTTTTCGGATTCTTAAAACCAAGTGCCACTTAGAGACGTGGCCAAATTATTGGTACAAGGTTGGCCAACTTCACAATTTGACCGTAATAGTTTTCTGCGAAGTATCTAAGGAAGCGATCTTTTTCTGAGTATATTCGCGTAGCCCAAGGAAAGGCAATAACCTGATATGACCCGTGAGAAGCTGGCTTTGGTCGGTGCGGCGCGGCGTGCAGCGGCAGCAGCTCTAACACTACCACTAGAACCAGGCAGCTTTTTCTTTTCTTCTTCTTCCTAGATGCGGGTGTTCTACTAGGGCAACGAAGAGAAAAGGGGAAGAGAGAAAAGAACGGTTTTATTCTCGCCGATCCGAGGAACTACTGGACGCGCACGTATATCGCGCTATCGGGATGATGTACGACCGATTTATCACCCTACCTCCTAGGTTTCGTATTATACATGCCATACCGCTCCGAAATTTCGCAGGACGTTCGAAGCGTCGCGTCGCGAACGATAACAGAGCTCTGCAAGCGATAAATCTGCAGCTCGTCCGTCGTAAACCCTTCCATGGAGATAATTAAATTATTATCATGTGCTCAACTGTCACGTTCTCTTCTTAGAGTATATTACTCATTTATTTTTATGATTTTTTGTACAAAATACGTATATATTACCTTGATAACTAATACGTTGAGAATCTATGTACATTTAGACGGTATTTTATGTTAATTACATACCTAGGGGGAAGGGGTCAACGAGTGTGCATAGTGGGGTGGCCCTAAAAAATAAAATATTTTTGCTGTTATCTCACCCCCCTATTTTCTTTGATTTAATGAACAAATAATTATTCAATTTTTTATAAAGGTAAAAATTATGGTAAGAATCACTGAAAATAATTTCACCCTAATTTGATGCAGAATATGCCCCTTAAAAGTAAAAGTTAAAATGTGCTTCACTGATAGAAAAGTACCAATAAACTACTTTTAACTACCCCTTAGAATAATATTTACCTTTTTTCACAGTTATTAACACAATTTTTCATAAGGAATAGCCTATAATGTAATCGGAAGAATTGCATGAGCATCTAATATTTTCTTTAATCATTTAAGGAAATTTTAGGGTCAGAAACGAAGTCTAATACTTAGGGGCCATCCACATATTAATTTTTAGTCAACCAGCTGTAGTAACGACCAAACAATTGAACTTTCTAAGAAAAGGGACGAATTTTTAACATAATATCTGAACTTTTAATCGAATATTCAAATTTTCAAGTCAAAGAGACGAATTTTTTCGAGATCTGAATCTTCAAGAAAAATGTTCCTTTTGTAACCTAGAGAGATGAATTTTCAGGCAAGAAATATGACTTTTCTACCATAAAAGATGAAGTTTTGATCCAAAAGTACGAATTTTTAACCAAGCAGTTGAATTTTTGACAAAAAAAAAGTGATTTTATCAAATTTGTTGAATTTTCCACATATAAAGATTCATACCAAACCAAACGATCGAATTTTCAAACAAAAAAGAATAAGCTTTCATCAAAATCATTTGGATTTTCAAGAAACAAATTCATTTTCAACAACCAAATATGTTTTTTCTGTCGTAAAAGTTGAATTTTCAAGCAAAAAAGACGAATTTTTTAGAAGAGAGTTTAATTTTCAATTCGGAAAGTTGAATTTTCATCGAAAAGGTTAATTTTCAAAAAAACCCAGATGTTTTTTCTACAGTACAAGATTGAGAATGCATTTCTTTGGTTGAATGTTCAACTATTTTCTTGAAAACAGATCTTTTTAAATTAAAAATTCAACTACGTGGGTAAGAGTAGAACTACTTTGTTGGAAAATTGTTCCTTCTTTAATGAAGGTTCATCTCTTTGGTTGAAAATATAACTATTTTGTTGAAAATTATCTTTTTTTGCTGAAAATTCCCATTTTTCTGGTTGAAAATTCAATTTTTGTACAGAAAATTCATCTTTTGGATTTAAGGTTCAGCAATTTAGGTGAACTTTTTTTTCTTTCATGACTGAAAAATCTTTATTTGTTGGAAATATGTCTTCCTGATTTTAAAATTAATTTTTTTAAATGAAATTTCATATTTTTTGGTTGAAATAACAACTATTACACTTTATTGTTAGAAACTGATTTATTTTGTCGAAAATTTAATTATTTTATTGAAAATTTAGGTATTTTGTTGAAAAGTCATCTTTTATGGTACAAAAGTCTTTTTTATTGTTGGAATATAGAAATAAATTTGAGAATTTTTAATTTGTATCCAAAATATTGTTTTATTTCGTTTGTGAAAGATTCTATGTTAAAAATATTAAAAGATTAAACTCCTGGTATTTGAATGTAAATGGTCAGGGAAATAAAAAAATTGCTCAAGGAAAAATCATACTAAAAATTTCCATTTGTTTCAAGTTTCATATCGTATCATTCCTGGAAACCGTAAATTAATTTTAAGTAATTTTAATTCATCATAAAATTAATTTCTAAATATTTCCAAATATTTTTGATAAAAGAGAACATTTACATTGTAAATGATTGTTCAATAATGGGAAATAATTATGTTCTTAACATTTCGCTACCACACTATAAGTTGTAAACTTTCTCACATTTTTGAAGAGATAAGAAAAATTAAATTATGGGCAAAAAATTATTTTGAAGAATTAAAAAAAAAGTTAGAAGCTTCCAAATAATTATGAAAAATTTGAGGTGTCTGAATTTTGTTTCAAGATTTTGGGAATATTTTATATGGTTTACGTTTTATTTTAAAAGAATAATTTTAAGGTTTGCAGATTTCAAAATATGTGGAAAAAGAATAGGGAAGAGTTTCAGACAATTTTTTTAATTTTGCAGGATTTACAAATATTTAGATAAACTGAACTTTGCAGGATGTCAAGAGAATGAAAAAAATGTTCTTAAGACTCATGGGAAAATTTTGAATGATTGTTTTGCAATTAATTCTAAGAGAAAATTGAAAAAAGATCACAAAACATTTTTAATTATTTGCTAAAGTTTTTAAAAAGTGTGTAAAATATTTTAAAGCAAAATTTTGCAATTTTGCCATATTACAAAATTTTTAAAGAAATTTGAGTAAGTTTAAGAGATATTCAGAAGTTTTGAAATGATGCAAAAATAAAAATTTGTAAAGAGTTCAAAATATTTTTAAACATTTCAAAAATTGCCAAAGAAGAATCTGGAAGATTTAAAGGCAATTTTTTTAATTTTGCAAAAAAAAAATCAGGAAACATTTGATAGATTTTTGAATATTAGAAGGATTAGAAGGTCGGACAAGATTAAAAAAAGAATTTTCTTAGTATTCGTATGAAAATTTTCAATGATTTTGTCATTTTGAAATATGAAGTTTTATGAGGATATAAAAAAAAATTTGAGGATATCAAGCAATTTCCTGAAATTTCGAAAAAGATTGTAGAAGATTTTAAAACAAAATGTTTCAATTTGGTGAGATAAAAAAATGAAAAAATCGAGTGAATTCCAGAAATATTGAGTAGCATTAAAGAGATTCAAAACGAATTTTAAACATTACAAGATTTTCATAAATGTAGATTTTGAAAAAGATTTCAAAAATAAGCAAGAGAATGAACGAATTTCGGTAACATTCCTGGGAAAATTTAGAAGATTAAAGGCGATTTTTTTTTAAATTTCGAATGATTGTTCAACATTTTGAGAAAAATTCGCCTCAGCTGAAAATATTTTCAGGAATTTAAGACGTTTTAAATAGATTAAAAATATTTTGAAACTTTGAAACATTTCCGAAAATTTATAAAATATTTCTTGATTCCTTCCAAACTTCTAAAAGTCATAAACATCTTTCAAAAAGACTCGAATTTTTCATAATATTTTTTAAAATCCTATAAAATAAAAAAATGTCTTCAAAATTTTCTAGATTATTTTCTAACACATTTGAAATATTCAAAAATCCTTTTTAATTTTCTCAAAAATCTTATGAAAATTATATCTATATAAGTTCAAAAACAAACTGATAAAACTTATTTTCTTGTTCTCAATTATCAGAATTTAATTTCAGCTCGAATCAAAGTGTTCAAAAACTGTTAATAAATAAATAGTTATCTGACATTTTCTGTCATATTATTAATATTATTTTGTATCGTTTATGGTATTGAACAAAAGTTTTAAATTTGTAAATTTCAATTAGTACCTACTAACATTAGGTAACTTTAATATTTATATGACTAAACAATTATTGAAAAAACATTTAGTGTTACATTAAAATATTCTTTCATTTATTTCTAGACAATAATTCATCTTGAGAAGCCTTTTTTCATTTAGCAAACATCTATTATGTTTTTAAGCATAATATAACAAATGTTACGTAACGGTGGTGAGGGGTGGGGATAAAAAAATGGGATTTTCGCGACACTACTTTTTTTACAATGATTCATATTTTGAAACAAAATTTCTGTCTGAAATATAACTGAACTCGAAGAAATTATATTTTCTAAAAGAAAATGGTTCAACCGTAGGGATTCAAACACCGTGTTTCAACCCACTCTACCGGTATAAAAACTCGAATTTTCAATAGATTTGCTATGAAAAATAATATGCATTACAGTAAACTCCCGGTAACTGCCAGTCTGACGGAGCTGTAGGGGAGTATAATTCCAAGAATTCGGCACTTATTGAGTACCCCACTCTGTTCCGTCGTAATCCACGCTGCGCACTTTGGGACATGCGCAGAGGCTCGCAGACGCTCGCAGTCGCTTAAGTGGGAGACAGAATGGAGTGTGCGTTAAAATACGTGTGGAGGAGAAGTGGCAAAAAATGGAACTTACGGAGCTTGCAGTTAGCGGGAGTGTACTCTACTCGGAATGTAACACAGCGATCGCAACTCGTGTCAATTTCACAACTTCACACACGTTGCAATCGCTGTGTTTCATCGCTTGTAATGCAACATAATATTGGTACTATAATTTGTAATTGCTCTAGGGAGGGAAACGTTAATTCGATCAGGGATCAAGAGGTGAGATATTGTTCTAGAGAATGAAGCTTCATTTAAGGAGAACATTCTGAATGCAATAAAAATAAGAAATCATGAAAAAGTAGAACAAGCGAAGCGATCTCCGAGCGTCTGCTTCCAAACTTTCCGCCTACGTAACTTTGTGCCGTATACTGCGCCTAATGAATATAAATTATGAACGCTGAGAGTAGCCAGTGCTCTTGAGCAGTTTCCGGGATAATTCAAAGACTCATCTAGAACTAATTGTGAAGTTTGATTGTTCGTCTTGAAGTAGGATTTTTTCAACTAACAGGACTTTTTAAGTATTGAATCCAATATATATATATATATATTTAAATTTTCAACTAAATAAAAAGATCAATTTTCAACCAAAGTGATAAATTTTCATATAAAATGATGAATCTTCAACTGGAATAGATGAATTTCAAACCAAAGAGATGAACTTTTAACAAAAGGGTTTAATTTTCAACCAATTAGTTTTAACATGAAATAAAAAGATGAATATTCAATTAAAATGATGATTCAATTAAAATGGAATATTTGAATTTTCAAAAACAACAAAAAATTGTCCACCAAAAAGATGAATTTTCAAACAAGAAATACAATTTTCTATCAAAAAGACGATTTTAAAACAAAATACATGCATTTCAAACGAGATAGTTGAATTTTCAACTAAAAAAGACAAATTTTCAACCAACTGGTTGACTTTTTGAACTCAAAAAGAAAAATTTTTAACTCAAAATGGAACAGTTAAATTTACATTAAAAAAATTAATTTTTAACCAAACTGACCAATTTTCCAGTAAAAAGATGAATCTTCAATTGGATCAGTTAAATTTTGAACGAAAAAGATCGATTTTCCCCTAAAATGATGAATCTTTAACTGGAATAGTTAAGTTTTCAAACAAAAATCTTATTTTGGACCAAGAAAAATAATTTTCACCAAAAAGGACGAATTTTCAACAGAATACCCGAATTTTCGAGTAAAAAATATCAATTGTCAACCAAGAAATGAATAGTTGAATTTTCAGTTTAAAAAAAATAATGTTCAACCAAAGAAATAAATTCTCAACTAAAATTATAAATGTTCAATTAAAATGATGAATCTTCAAATGAAATAGTTGAATTTTTTAACTAAAAAGATTAATTTTCAACTGAAATGATGAATCTTCAACTAGAATAATTGAATTTTCAACCAAAAACATGAATTTTCAACCAAGAAGATTAATTGCTAACGAAACAGACGAATTTTCGATAAAATTTTTTTTTTTTTAAACTGGATAGTTAAAAAATTAATATTCAACGAAAGAGATGAATTTTTAACTAAACTGATGGAATATTCAACTGGAATAGCTACATATTCAGTTTCATAAAAAATTAATTTCCAGACGCAGAATGAAAGGATTTTCAACGAAATTACTCATTTTTTAACCAAAGAGATGATTTTTTCCTTAAAATGATGATACTTTCTCTAAAAAATAATAATTTTTAAGAAAAGAGTTTAACTTTCAAACAGGTAATTAAATTCTTCAAAAATGGAATAGTTAAATTTTTACGTATAAAAATTAATTTCCTATAAACAAAAAAAAATTCAGCCAAAGTGATGAATTTTCAACTAAAATTATGAATCTTCAACTGAAATAGATGAATTTTAAACCGAAAAGATTGATTTCTACCAAAGAAGACGAATTTTTAACAAAATACATGAATTTTCAACTAAAAAAATATATAAATTGTCAACCAAAGATTGAATAGTTAAATCTTCAAGGACAAAGAATTCATTTTTAATAAATGAGTTTAACTTTCAATCAATTAATTAAATTTTCATTCCAAAAAAGATAAATTCTGAAAGAAAAATGTATTAATTGATATTTCAACCAAATAAGATTAAAATTTTTAATCATAAACGGTTGAATTCAATCAAAAAATACGATTTTTCAAGAAGAGTTGAATTTTTTAACATGAAAGATTTTTCAGTCAATAGAGAGAAAAAAATTGCAAACAGATTGTTGAGTTTTTAATCAAAATAATGAATTTTAAACCAAAAAATAGGAATTTTCAGTAACAAAAAATTATTTTCTACAAAATAGTTAAACTTTCAACCAAAGATATAAACCTTCCTAAAAAAAGAACAATTTTTCAACACAGTAGTTCAACTTTCACCCACGCAGTTGAATTTTCAATTAAGAAAGATCTGTTTTCAACAAAATAGTTCAATAGTTTCTACTACAGCAAATGAATTTAAAAACAATCAGAATTTTCATCTAGAAAAAGATTTCAATCAAGCGTTTCAGCACCAAAATGTGAATTTTCTCAAAAGGTAAATTTTCTACGAAATAGTTGAATTGTCAACAAAATAGTTGAGTTTTCGACTAAAAAGGATGACTTTTAAAAAAACTATCGAATTCTACTGAATCGGATAAATTTTCTAATTAAAAAGAGAAATATTTACAAAAATACTTAAATTTTCAACCCAAAAAGACGAATCTTTCACAAAACAGTTCAATTTTCAACCGAAACGGATAACTTTTTACAAAATTGTTGAATTTTCAACCAAACAGTGGCATTTTTATCTAAGGAAGATGCGATTTCTACTAAAATAGATCATTTTTACATTCTCATCTCAAGGAAAAGGAATTGGTTTTAGGTGAAAAATAACTTTCGCGGATTCCATAAAATGGAATATATGTAGCATATTCAAAATAAAAAAAAGAGAAAGTTTGATATCTACCCGGGATGGTTCCAGAATATGGAAGAGGTGAGATAA
>CAKNYM010052036.1:136527-160472 GCA_932195095.1 Andricus curvator
AGTGTCGACGTTACGGGGTTCTCAACTCGGCTAGTGGCCTATAACAAGTTAACATTTCAAGCCAAAAAACGCACGATATGAAAAAAAGTCAGGAGAAGAAAAACGTTGCTTTTTGAATGCCCTAGAAGATTATCGTAACAACTTTGTGAATTGTCTTGAAAAATCGAAAATTCTAATTTTGATCACACATAAAATAATCAAAAATTAAAAAATGACAAAAATTGTTCTCCCAAAAAAGTTCCACAAATTTGTTATGAATCACTTGTTAATAGGACACGTAGTTTTGGTTTTATTCGTAAAAAACTAAATAAAAAATAAAAAAATTAAATTTTTGGACAAACGACACAAGCTATGAAAAAAATAAATAGGCAAAAGTTGTACCCCCAAAAAGAATGTACAAATTCTTTATTTATAATTTTTAGAAAGGACGAGTAGATTTTCTTTCAATTCTAAAAAATAAGTTTAAAAATAAAAAAATTAACTCTGGATAAACGATACAAGCTACAATTACATTTTATGCAAGACAATTTTTCGCCTGAATTATATCTACTTTGCTTAGAACCACTTTACGCTAGGATGCGTATTTTTAGTTTAAATCGTAAAAAATAACATTGAGAATCAAAAAATTAAATTTTTGAAAAAACGACACATGTTGCAATAAAATGTTAATTAATTTTTGTTTGCTTTATAGGATGTGCACTTTTTTAATTACAAAAAGATGAAAATAAGTATGTTTCAACACCAATGCATATTATGAATTGTAATAATATAAATTTAATCAAATGATAAATTTTTTAGGGTGGCTGAAAATAAAAATTAGTGCAAAATAAGGAGCAAATATTTTGCAATATCTGAATAAGCAGTACCAGGCCGAGGTACATAATAGTATATTATGCGCCGAGGCGCATAATGAGGGTCTTTACGCAACAAGCGGCAATGCTCGTAGGACGATCGAAGCCGAGGCGTGATAAGTCCTACGAGCATTGTAAGCGAGTCACGTGAAGTCCCGAATTGTGATCATTGGCGCATATATTATTTTATGTGGCGACGGTGCATTTACAAGTTTTGATGCGACAGCGCACAGTATCGTAATGTAGTACATTACGATACAGCGGAGTGTAATGTGAAGAGTGATCGTCCGCAGTATCGTAATGTACAACATTACGATACTCTACGCTGTCGCATAAAAACGCGTTAATGCACCGGAGTCACATAAATAAATATAATATACATTTGATATAATGGCGTTGGACATAATGTAGAAACGTTCACATTTTGGACAAAATCGAGTGCACAGCACGAGATACGTGATAAGAATGTGTTCGTTAAAGCCGAAGGAGCTTTAACGAAACAGAATTCACAATCAGCAAATGACAGTTGACTTTTCAACACCAAAATATTATTTTTAAACAACAAGTCAATTTCCTACGAAATAGTTGAATTTTCGACCAAAAAGGATGATTTTTTAACAAAAATGTTGAGTTTTGAAACAAATAATAAATTTTATGACTAAAAAGATAATCTTCAGGGGGAAGCAGCTGAAAAAAAAAGAAATAGAAATACGAGGCAAATCAATTACTAGGAAAAATATTATATCAGGGTTACCGCAAAACTTCAGTTTAAAAATTCCGTAATTTTTCCCTAACCAATTTTTCATTTTCCCTGACCATTAATAATGACAGACCAGAATCTTAAACTTGTAACATTTTCAATCCAGAATCTTTTATAAAAGAAATAAATCAATTTCAAATTAAAATTGAGAATTTTCAAATTTATTCTGCTTGACAGTTATTCAATTTTGTAAAAATTCCCTAATTTTTGCAAGATTTTTTTCTAAGTTCCTGACTTTTCCCTGACCAATAAAATTCCCCGACTTTTTTCATAATTTAATTTCATATTTAAAAAATATGGTAAACTATTTTCGAAGGACGGAGAAAGGTTTCGGTAAATTGGATTGCTATTCTACATTTAAATCTAAAATTAATAGAGATTTCATTTTATGTATCAATAAAAATGGATTCAATGAAACTTCTTCAATGGGTATTTTTCCACTGGTTACAATTTTAATATTCTTAGATTCTAAATAAAAAAATGTCAATGCAGGGTAAAAAGACTTTCAGGTCTGTTTGTAGGTTGTAATCCATTTGCTTCTCTTGGAAGAACTATTGTTATATTTCATGAATTCTTCCATCAATAATGCTATTGATTAAACGAAGTGGATATTGAATTATAATTAAGACATCGACCTGATTATGAAAGCTTTTTATATCATTTGCTAATTAGGTTACCTTCAGGTGTTTGATAAATCAATCATGATAACTAACTAAATTGTTATTTTTATTTTCAATATTAAATTGATGAAGGTATTTACGAATTCGTCAGTTTTATCCGAGGGAACAATAATAATAGCGTTTATAAATAATCGGTACAAAACTTGAATTATTAAGAGCTCTATTTTCAACGACCTCCAAAAGAAAGTGTATTATTAAAACCCGTCCTAGTTGCAATGAGAAATTCATTTTTCTTCTTTTATTTAAATTGGAATTTATAATTCATCTTTCTTCTATACAATCATTGGGAAACTCCAAGTCTGCTGAAATTATATTGATTTTATTTTGTCTGATAAGCTATTTCCAAAATGATATATATTTTATATTCTTGAGATTAAAATCTTTTTAAAAAAAGTAAACGTTCGATTTTTATTACTTTCTTGATTTTATTAAATCTGTCGATTTGTTCGTTTAAAATTTTTATAGCGAGGATAAATATTAAGGGTAAAAAATGTTTTGGTGTTTAGAATGTTTAGGAAATTATTTTGATACCACTCTCTTTATTTCGTGATATGTGTCACACTTCGACTTATGAGACCTTCTAGTTCTGTGTGTTTGGTAACTATAGCAGAATGCAGAGAATTCAGGGAATTCTGGAAATTTATATAATTTTTGGAATCCACAGAATTCCGAGAATTTAGAGAATTCAGAGAGTTCTGGAAATTCAGAAAATCTAGAGAATTCATACAATTCTGGAAATTCAGTTAATTTATAGAATGAAGGAAATTCGAGAAATTCAAAGAGTTCTAAACATTCAAAGAATTGAGAGAATTCATAGAATTCTTTGAATTCTGGGCGTTCATAGAATTCATAGAATTTAGAGAATTCATAGAATTTAGAGAATTCATCGAATTCAGAGAATTCATAGAATTTAGATAATTCATTGAATTTAGAGAATTCATAGAATTTAGAGAATTCATTGAATTTAGAGAATTCAAAGAATTTAGAGAATTCATAGAATTTAGAGAATTTATAGAATTTACACAATTCATAGAATTTACAGAATTCGTAGAATTTAGGGATTTCTGGGGTTTTAGAGAATTCAGGGAATTCGTATAATTCAGAAAATTCATGGAATTCAGAAAATTTAAAGAATTTAGAGAATTCATAGAATTCAGAGAATTCATAGAATTCAGAGAATTTCGAGCATTTATAGAATTTATAGAATTCTGGTTATTCATAGAATTCGTAGAATTCAGAAAATTCATACAATTCAGAGAATTCGTAGAATTCTGGAAAATCAGGGAATTCTAGAAATTCAGGGAATTCTGGAAATTTATGTAATTCAGAGAATTCATAGAATCAAGAGAGAGAGAGAGAGTTCAGAGAATTCAGTGAATTCAGAGAATTTATAGAACTTATATAATTCATAGAATTTAGAGAATTCATCGAATTTAGAGAATTCATAGAATTTAGAGAATTCATCGAATTTAGAGAATTCATAGAATTTAGAGAATTCATCGAATTTAGAGAATTCATAGAATTTAGAGAATTCATAGAATTTAGAGAATTCATAGAATTTAGAGAATTCATAGAATTTAGAGAATTCATAGAATTTAGGGAATTCTGGGGTTTCAGAGAATTCAGGGAATTCGTATAATTCAGAACATTTATGGAATTCAGAAAATTTAAAGAATTCAGAGAATTTAGAGAATTTAGAGCATTTATAGAATTTACAGAATTCTGGTTATTCATAGAATTCTGGTTATTCATAGAATTCGTAGAATTCAGAGAATTCGTAGAATTCAGAGAATTCATAGAATTCAGAGAATTCGTAAAATTCAGAGAATTCGTAGAATTCAGAGAATTCAGAGAATTCGTAGAATTCAGAGAATTCATTGAATTCCGAAAATTCATAGAATTCAGAGAATTCGTAGAATTCTGGCAATTCTGGAAAATAAGGGAATTCTAGAAATTCAGGGAATTCTGGAAATTTATGTAATTCAGAGAATTCATAGAATCAAGAGAGAGAGAGAGTTCAGAGAATTCAGTAAATTCAGAGAATTTATAGAACTTCTATAATTCAGCTTCTATAGAATTCAGTGAATTCAGAGAATCCAGAGAATTCTGGCAATTTTGAGAACTTAGATAATTCTAGGATTGCAAGGAGTTAAAACATTTTAAGTCGTAGCTTGTAATTGATGTCCGAATTTTTTCAAAAAAGTCAAAGGTGTCATTACAGAACCTTTTATCGCTCTGTAAAAAATTCATAAAAAATTCCGATATTGTTAGCTATCTACGATATATCTATGTAATCTACGAGATAACGAATAGTATATATAAAGTCTTATAAGTAACTAGAATATACATTAGTTACACTGCCAGCTGAATTCATCGTTAATAAATTAATAAGTTTTTTCTCTGCTATGTAACATATCTGTAATTTTTACTACATTTGTCAGTTTTGTCTCAAATAGAATTTGTCCGATTTGATCCGCATTCTATCCCAGCTGAAATTTTTGTCTAAATTTCGTCTGATTTTACGCGAAATGATTAATAATTTAATATGCACTCGGAAAAAAGATTCTTTGGTTTAAAGAAAAATTCTTGAAGAAACGGTTTTACAAAATGGATTTCGAAAAGTGTTACTATTGATATGAAATATGTAGAAATTTCAGTATTACTAAGTACTTTAAATTGAAGTTGAAAATGGAAATTTGGCCGAATCAGTCTAAATCCTGGTTTTTCGGTTTTTTGCGAATTTCCAAAAATGTGAATTTTTGTCCAAAATAGTTGTTTCTTCAAACTCCTGAGTAGATTGATTATGAAACCGAAAGTATTGAATTTCTGGAAATTGTATTTAAACGTTAATATTTGTTTTTCTGTTTTATATAATATTTTTTGATAATATATATTTACAAAATAATATAATATTTACAAAACCCTACAAAGATCCTTGAAAACTACTCTGAAAATACGACTATGAATTTTTGAGGGTATATATTAATTAAGAGCATGACATAAGGATTAATTAATTTTTGACTTTTTAGAAACAATAAGTAGGCGATATGCGAATATTGTAAATAGTCTCCACCAACGTAATATATTTAAAATGAACTGTTGCAAAATGGAAAAACAAGAATTATTCACACACCTGATTAAACAAGGTCTGATTTTTCATGATAAGAATAAGCTGTCTTGCTTTGAGTCATCCTGTTCATATCCTTTTCATATATCGACAAAAATTGACCAGAAAAAATCACTAATTGATGAATAACTGAAATCACTACACCGTTATTCAATATTTTCACGGATAGAGTTGAGTAAAATAAGCTTGTGATTTTTCAAATATTTTGTTAGTGAAATGTTAAAATATTACTTGTTTATTAGATAAACAGTCAATTGCATATTCAATTAGTAAAATTATCACTATTTTCATGTTTAGATGCTCGTGCAGAAATTGCCTTGGTTGGCCCAACTACAAGAAGGTTTCTGGTTCGATCCCGGCCTTTTTGCCGGTTAGGTTTCATGATCAGGAACCGGTCGGAAGCCGAACGGGCTACATTTTTTTCAAAAATCATCTAGTCAAAAGCCCGGAGGTCACTGGCCATTCAAAAAGTATAATTTAAAGACTAATGGGGTAGTAAGACAGAAATGAGCTTTTTTAAATCCTCCAAACAAACAACATTTAATTTTTCCATTGTTTCAATTTATTACATAAAACTATTATGGATTCTGCAATGTGCAATAGCATAATTGTTACAATCTTTGTAATTTTCTCAAATTTTAGACAGTTGCTGGTCTGTACGCTTTCAAATTTACCACAATTTATGGCGTCTTCATCTTGCATAACCTCAAATTAGCACGTGGTTTGAACAATAAAACAATTGCTAGGAAATTTTAGCATTTATTCATAGAATGTGTTTATAGCGTTGATAAATGTTATCGAATAATAAATTTTTTTTTCATTTTCATGAATATTCTTGTTAGTGATGATAATTTAAAAGCAAGCATATACTTCGAGAATCAGTGCATATTTTATTAAGAGTTAAGTAAAATCTTGTTCAATATTTATTTTAGTGGATTGTTTTGCACGCGCATCCCGAGATAACGAATAATATATATAGTATAATGAGGCACTGGAATACCGATTAGTTACACTATCAGCTAAGTTTCTAATTTAAGAATGAATCAGTTTTTCCTCTGCTTCGGAAAAATGAAGAATTTTTCCGCTCTGTTCCTGACCTCGGCGGTTGTCCTCAATTCTATAGGTGAATATAATAATGTAATATATATGTCATTCGGAGTACATTTTTAAGCTTTTTCCAAATAGAATTTGTCCGCTTAAATCCACATTCTATCTCAACTGAAATTTGTTTTCCAAATTCTTTCTGATTTTTTCCGAAATGATTATAAATTCAATATGAAATATAAAAAAAAGATTTTTTGGATAAAAGAAAAATAATATGTCAATGAACCACCGCTGGGTGCCCCTGAGAGCGACTGCCATCCATGAAAATTTCATTAGCTCCCCGCAGAACCCAGCACAATGGTCGGAAACATACGAAAAGTTGGCCAAAATTCAAATAGACAGCAAACTTTCTTGAAATTCAGTACCTTTATGTTTTCCTGGTCAAGGAATTTAAATTTGAGGTTAAAATGGTCTAAAACAAAATGGCGGACCAACTTTCAAAAAAAATAACGTTACATTCGCGAAAATTAGTCATCAGGGGATTTTCGCTGTCAAGAAATTCGAATTTTTTGTAAAAATTGTCAAAAACAAAATGGTGGCCACAAAATGGCGTAAAAACTTTGGAACAACTATCGGCAATTTTTTTTTAAATTAATTTGCGAAATTTGGCCCCCATTCCACGAAAATGCAGAACATTTTGCAAACTTGAGTGAGTAATAATAAACTTAATTTTTATCCTGTATTAAATTTGCGAAACGTTTGTGATGTGCCAACATTATGAATTATAAACGAATTAATATTTTGTTAATCACTCCCAGTCGAGACCTGGAAATTATCAAATTTTCAAAACGTTGTTCGGCCGGCAATAATATTAAAATTGCAATTAAACAAAAAATTAGTTATTTTTGTAAACAAGACAAAAATTACAAACATGCTGCAAATCTTACTGAGTAATTAAGAACTTATTACCAACGTCATAATATATTTTCAAACTATTCAAAACTTGGCAACATTATTAAATATAAACAAATTATTATTTTGTTCATAAATCCCCAGCGAAAATACCGCAGGTTTTGCAAAATGTTGTTTCTGCTTCTTTTCATTGAGAAGGGACTATTATATGATTTGCAAAACTGTATGCAGAACGCAAATTATCGTTTTTTTTAATAATGTTGCAGTTTTGGCAATTTGACATATACAATTCCTACGAGAATAGCAAATGTTGCGTTTTTGGGTACCAAACGTTGGAAATGTATACTTATTAAAAAAAAGAAATTAATAGGACGTTATCTGTGAAATCTTATCTTTAATTTAAGTCAATAAAACTTCAAACATATATCACGGGTTTCCAAGATATAACATAAATGTTCAAGCGTGTCTGCATCGCGTCGCAGTCAGCCATATTTTTATTGGCTTAAATTAAAGATAAGACCCTGAAGACTGTGGTATGAATTTGAGATTTTTACTACAACTTTCCTAGGTAATGCCACAAGTTGAAGTCGAGGTAGAAAACTCGAGAAATTCTTGCGTTTCTTTTAAACTTCTCGCGTGGTATATTCTCTTAAAAATATCAAAATATCTCTATTATTTTTATAGTCTGCAGTGAATTTTAATAGTACTTTCGCTTATCGTACCGACAATTTCCGACGGTAGTGTAGTATTTAGCATATGTTAGATATTTGTCGAGAATCATCAGACCGGCTGAAATTTTAAGCAATTTATTTACAAAAACAAAATGTGTAACTGTGTAAATGATGTAGCACGAATAATCAGTGTATTTTTTCTGTTACAATGTATATATACATTAGGTATATATAATGTATCTAATAACAAAACTTGGCAACAGTATTAATTATAAACAAATTATTATTTTGTTCATAACTCCCCAGCGAAAATACCGCAGGTTTTTCAAAATGTTGTTTCTGCTTCTTTTCATTGAGAAGGGACTATTATATGATTTGCAAAACTGTATGCAGAACGCAAATTATCGTTTTTTAATTAATGTTGCACTTATGGCAATTTGACACATAAAATTCCTACGAGAATAGCAAATGTTGCGTTTTTGGGTAGCAAATGTTGGAAATAACAAAATCTAAAAAATATTACACTTGTAAAACGTTGCACGACCGGCAACAATATTAAAATTGCAATTAAACAAATTAGGTACTTTGTTAAACTGGCCAAAAAATACAAACATTTCGGGTCCCGCAAGCTGGAATTATAACATTTTCATATCGTAATGGGCACTATGCCATAATGTAGTGCCTATTTTCTGCTTATATATGCCCTTAAGCATTTAATTGTACCTAGCTTGTATCGTTTTTCCTTAAATTTAAAGGGTTTAGCCGGGTAAGCATGCAAAAACTGCCCCCCAAAGAGAATTAAATGTTCAGTTAGCCATTTGAAAGCATACAATAACAAAAAAGTTTCTCAACATTTCAAATCATATTCAACGTGCTTCTTTGAAGAAATTTTGGCACGAAATTCAAACTCAAAAAAAAAAAAAAAAAATTTAATTTTTTTGTGTCATAAAACTCAAATGTTATCTCATTTTTTTTACCACAGATTAATCAACCAAAGAGCAATTATTTTGCATTTTTTCAGATTTTCAAATTTGGGCGATCTTATTGTAAAAAATTAAAAATAGTAATTTTTACATATTCCGAATCCTGAGGCCCACTGATACCTGCATATGTATACCATTAAGCCATTTCCCTTTCAGGGTAGGTGTGACACTACCCGATTTGGGTAGTGTTTCTAGGTGGATAGTTTCTTGTAGTAAGTAACTACAAGTGTGGGCTCACCACACCCATAATATGCCAACAGCACGCAGTATTCTCGAATGGTCACCCATCCAAATACTAACCGCGCCCAACGCTGCTTAACTTCAGTGATCTGACGAGAACTGGTTTTTTCAGCGTGGTATGGCCGTTGGCATATATTCATATAATATGGCGGAAGGCAATGTGAGGAAGAAGTATCGATAGGGGAGAGGGTGACCTGTACGAGGGTGGCGATGGAGAAGTATCAGGAGCAGTTGGGAAAGGTACGCTTTGAAGGGGAGTCGGTGGAAGAGATACGGGAGGATCTGAAAGAGAACGTGGAAGGGTGTGTGCAAAAGAAGGGATTGAAAAGAAGAAGAAAGGAATGGTGAAGCCGTGGTGAGATAGGGAATGCAAAAAAAAGAAAAGGAAGGTGAAGAGGAAGTACAAGAAGTGGAAAGAGGGTAATGCGAAAAGTGAGGAGTACGTAGAAATGAGGAAGGGGTTTAGATTGATTTGTAAAATGAAAGAATAGGAAAAGGAGAAAGATCTGGAAGAGGAGTTAGGAAATGTTAAGACAGAGGGGGACGCCTGGAAGATAATTAATAGGTTTAGGAAGCGTAGAGTGGGGATAAGCGAGAAGATACGGAGTGAGGAGTGGAGGGAGTTTTTTAAAGAATCATTTCAGGGCTCAGATCCAAGGAAGAGGGATGGTGGGAGAGAAGAACGGGGGAGGCAGGGATGAGTTGAATGAAGATGAGATAGAGAAGCAGATAAGGAAGTTAAGAAGGTCAAAAGCAGCAGGGCTGGACGGAGTAGAGAACGAAGCATTGCTCTTTAGTACACAAGAGGTTAGGGAGCGACTGAAGGAGGTAGTGAAGAAAGCATGGAGGGTGGAGGGATTAGCAGGAGGGTGGGGAGAATGATTATTAGTGCCACTGTATAAGAAAGGAGTTAGGGATAGACAGGAAAATTATAGAGGGATTACGCTAATGAATGCGGCGTATAAAGTATACGCGATGGTGTTAGCGGAGAGGCTGCGGAAGGATGTCGAGGGGAAAGGAATATTCCCGGAGACGCAGGAGGGCTTTGGGGCTGACAGGAGTACTATCGACAATATCTACGTCCTGCAGCACGTGGTGGATAGAGAATTAGCGAAGAAGGGGTCGAGAGTGTACGCGTTTTTTGTGGATCTCAAAGGCGCGTTTCCTTCGGTGGATAGGGGCAGGTTGTGGGAGGCTATGGAGGATAGGGGATTTGAGAGAGGCCTGATCGAGAGGGTAAAGGAGATATATGAAGTGACCAAAGATATTTTTGCGATTTTAATTACGGATATGGAAAGTAAGCTGGAGGACGGGGTGGTAGGAGGAGTCAGGATAGAAGTGGTTAGAATTTGGTCACTAGCGTATGCAGATGACATAGTGTTGCTGGCAAGAAGCGAGGTGGCCTTCAAGGAGGTGATTAAGAGGTCCAAGGTTATGGTATTCAGAAAAAGACGGGGAAGGGATGATGAAGGGGAGTGGAAGCTGAAGGGAAAGGCGGTGCAGGAGGTGAAAGAGTTTGTGTACCTGGGCTTCTTGTTTCGGAGGAATGGGGGAGTGGATGGTCACATGAGAGAGAGAGTGAGGAGGGCAAATTTGGTGATGAGACAGGTGTGGTGGTTGGGAGTAAAGTTATTCGCAGATGATTTTGGAAGGAGAATGAAATTGTTTCACTCACTAGTGATGAGTGTGCTATTGTATGGAGTAGAGGTGTGGGGATGGAAAGAAAATGAAGAGTTAAATAGGACACAGGAGAGGTATGTAAAGTGGACACTGGGGTTGGCAAGGAACACGCCTTATTATATTGTCAGGAGGGAAACGGGGAGAACGTGTGTATGGATTCTAGCGGGGAGTCGGGCGTGTAAATATGAGGAGAAATTTTTGGAAGAGGGGGGAAGTAAGCTAGTTAGGGAGTGTTGGTGGGAGAAGGAGAACAGGAGAGAGGGTGGGAAGATGGAGCTTGAAAGGGAAAGGTATTCTAGAACGAATGGACTGCAGATGGATGAAGTGAGAAGGATGCACTAGGAAGGAAGGTATATGAGTTTGTTAAGAAAAACGGCATGGAGAGAGAGAAGACAGCAGGGGAAGAGAGAATAAGAGAGTCAAGGTTTAACGGGAACTATGTGTGGATTATGCCAAGGGCGAGAGCGCAATATTTATGTGAGAAAAGAGAGAAAGTAGGTCAGCTTATAGCGAGGATAAGATGTGGGTGCATGGAGGGTTTTAATACGTTCTGGCTCTCTAGGGAGAAGAGGATGTGTGAACTGTGTGGAAAGGGGGATGCAAGAGTGGAGCACTGGTTGGAGGAGTGCGTAGAGGTGGAAAGGAGTGGGATAAGAATGGAGGTATTGTTGCATGAAAAGGGGACAAAAGGGCAGTAGCATAGGTGAAGGTAGTGTTGGGTAAGATTGAGAAGAAGCGAAGGAAGGAGGAAGAGGAATGGAGAAGGAAAGATTGTAAATAGGAGAGGAAGTAGTTATAAGTGATCTGTGAATATTTTAAATAGTAGTTAAGTATTAGGTATTAGCCGCGGAAGCAGAGTTCGGCAATGCGAGGCAATGCGAAAAATAGGGACATGCGAGCGAGGCGAGGCGAAGTGAGGAAGGCAAGGCGATAAGAGCGTGCGGTCTTAGATATAAGGTATGGATGGATGTTAGTTTTTTTTTAGGGTTAGTTTTAAGAAAATTCTGTGAAAAATGGAAGTGTGAGCAAGTTAATTTTTTAAGGCCAGCAGGCCGAAAAATAAATGTTTATCTATCTATATTCATATAATAAAATTATATAAGTGTATCTGTACGTTATTAGATACATTATATATACCTTATGTATATATATACATTGTAACAGAAAAAATACACTGATTATTCGTGCTACATCATTTACACAGTTACACATTTTGTTTTTGTAAATAAATTGCTCAAAATTTCAGCCGGTCTGATGATTCTCGACAAATATCTAACATATGCTAAATAGTACACTACCGTCGGAAATTGTCGGTACGATAAGCGAAAGTACTATTAAAATTCACTGCAGACTTTGAAACTAATAGAGATATTTTGATATTTTGAAGAGAATATACCACGCGAGAAGTTTAAAAGAAACGCAAGAATTTCTCGAGTTTTCTACCTCGACTTCAACTTGTGGCATTACCTAGGAAAGTTGTAGTAAAAATCTCAAATTCATACCACACAGTCTTCAGGGTCTTATCTTTAATTTAAGCCAATGAAAATATCGGTGACTGCGACGCGACGCAGACACGCTTGAACATTTATGTTATATCTTGGGAACCCGTGAATATGTTTGAAGTTTTATTGGCTTAAATTAAAGATAAGATTTCACAGATTACGTCCTATTAATTTTGTTTTTTCATAAGTATACATTTCCAACGTTTGCTACCCAAAAACGCAACATTTGCTATTCTCGTAGGAATTTTATATGTCAAATTGCCAAAACTGCAACATTAATTAAAAGTTTTGCAAATCATATAATAGTCCCTTCTCAATGAAAAGATGCAGAAACAAACATTTTGCAAAACCTGCAGTATTTTCGTTGGGGAGTTATGAACAAAATAATAATTTGTTTATAATTAATAATGCTGCCAAATTTTGAATAGTTTGAAAATATAATATGACGTTGTTAATAAGTTGTTTATCACTCAGTACGATTTGCAAAATGTTTGTAATTTTTGACTAGTTTACAAAAGTAACTAATTCGTTTCATTGCAATTTTAATATCATTGCCGGCCGAGCAACGTTTTGCAAATTTGATAATTTTCAGATCTCGACATTTCTAACACTTGCTACTCAAAAACGCAACCTTCGCAATTTTCGCTGGAATCTTAGGAGTAGAATTGCAAAAAATTTAACAATAATTTAAAAAACGATAATTTGCGTTATGTTTTTCGTTTTTCAAATCATACAATAGTCTCTTCTCAATGGAAAAAAGCAGAAACAACATTTTGCAAAACCGTCGGTTATTTCGCTGGGGAGTGATTAGAAAAATAATAATTTGTTTATAATTAATAATGTTGCCGCATCACGAACGTTTTGCAAATGTAATGCACTATAGAGACAATGGGGGGCAAATTTTGAAAATTAATTTTTCAAAACAAATTGCGGACCCGATCACGCTTTGCCAAATTATATTTTATGTTCAACATATAAAAAAATAACTATAAAATTTTTTTGAAGACCTTCGGGATTTTTGTTAATTGACTCGATTTTTATGTCTAATTCCACTGGCCTATCAGTTAATTAAGGGTAACGTGTATAAGTCTGAATCCAATAGGATATTGATGCAGTGGCGAGCGCGCAGGTTTAATACACCGGTGGCCTGGGTTCGAATCCAAATCCAAATCCAATTTCTGCGCTAAATTGATTACAGGTCTTCGAATTCTTACAAATTGTGTGATTTAACCAATTTGCATTGTTATACAAAATTTTGAGACCTGAAAACGTTAAAATTTCGTTCGGGGTAGAGAATTTTTCATTGTACACTGAAACCTCGATTTATGCAACTCAACTGATGCAACTCATGCGCTAAGTGTCCAGCCCTCATACACAGCAAACTCTTTCACCATTTCCTTTACAGTACTGTACTACAAATGCAAGTCGTGCTTTTAATACCTACTGTTTAAGTGCTCAGTTTTTTACGTCTAGTTTCCAAAAACCATTTGAATAATTTTACTCTTCACGCGTTGCCCATCTTCTTCCATGCAAAACATATAACCGTTAGTTCTGCAGTATTTGCCTCGTGCGCTGTCAGTCAGTTTTTAATTTTCATTTAAAAATTGCACACTATCAATACTAGCATACGATTTTGTACGTTACGAAGAAATTAAAACTATGTTTCTTGTTACAGAGTTGAGTGCAGAGTTCGAGTGCTTACCAAATGGTGACCCACTTCCTGGTTTTCGTCATTCCGGCACTTCTAATTCTCCTGATAGGCCTCTTCCTGCTGGCAGACCACGTTCTATTGACAGACTTCATTCTCCTGGCATATCTGCTTCTCCTGCCAAGCCTGCCCTTCGTGCTAGGTCCAGGTCTCCTGCTACCAGGCATCAGTCTCGATTCATACTTGGATATTACGCCGACGAAATAAAATTTATCCGGCTTATTCCCCACACAAATCCACATCGGGAATACGAAATTCACAAATACACTTTTCCTGCCGATAATACAATTTATTTGAGAGTAGCACGTAATGCCCGTGGGCCCATGCCAACCGAAGAGCAACTAGTTTTAGCAACATCCACTGGTGACATCATGGCAATATTGGAGAGTAATAATACAATGCTTCGTGCAATATATACAAATAGTATGCTTTTTAGACGGGCCAAAATGAACATGTACAGCGGAAAAGTTGATGAATTGAACCGAGATGAAATCAGGGACACTCCCACAGGCAGAAAACGCCCAATCTCCAAGAATTTTAGAATATTGCATCAATATTGCATCTAAGGAAAATAGTGCCCACCGCAAACATGGACATTGCGCCGGATCGAGTTTGCTGATTTTTCGTTAACTTGTAGTTTTTAGGGTGAAACTTAGTTAAATAAAACCAGCATTGAACAATATACGTTTTTTTTTGTAATATTGACTATAAACAAATGCACAATTTAGCCCTTTTTACATTCTCATTCTAATGAGAAGGTATTGGTTTTATGTAAAATTTGACATAGTCGGTTTTCATCAAATCTCCACGTTTCGAGACCCCCTGAGCTAGAAAAAACGATTTTTACGAAGGTGTCTGTCTGTCTGTAGTCTGTAGTCTGTCTGTCTGTCTGTCTGTAGCCACGATAACTTTCGAAAAAATGATCAGATTTGATTGAGCTTTGGCACACTTTTTTATGGCCCAAAAATAGAGAACGAGTTCGTTAACCAGCTATTTTGGATGAAAATCCAAAAAGTGAGCACATTTTGAAAATTTTTGAGACCACTTTTTCGGAAGATTTGAAAATTCTATGTACGGTTATTAGTAGTACGCAAAATGACGAACAAAATATTCTCATGACTTTTCGTGATAAAAAAAAAATTACTGGAGTTATAGCATTTTCAAAATTCCAAAAAACAAACGAAAATGAACATTTTAAGCCGAAAAACGCACGATATGAAAAAAAGTCAAGAGGAGAAAAACGTTGATTCCTGAACACCCTATAATATTTTCATAACAACTTTTTGAATTTTTCGAAAAATAAAAAATTCAAATTTTGATCGCACAAAAAATTAATGAAAAATCAAAAAAGCCATTTTGCTGTAAAACTATGCAAGATACCAGAAAATATCATCTCACCAAAATTGTGCACCTAAAAAAGATCTACAAATTTCTTATCATTCACTTTTTGATATGACGCGTAGTTTTTGTTTTATTCGTAAAAAACAGCATTGAAAATAGAAAAATCAAATTT
Organism: Andricus curvator; assembly: GCA_932195095.1. Lineage (NCBI taxonomy): Eukaryota > Metazoa > Arthropoda > Insecta > Hymenoptera > Cynipidae > Andricus > Andricus curvator. The sequence goes on from CAKNYM010052036.1 coordinate 152,199, forward strand.
TCAGACGAATATTACCAGCTACGAAAAAATGACCGAAACAAAATTTGTTCATCCAAGGAAGAGGTACAAATTTATTGTGACTCATGTTTCTATAGGATGCGTGGTTTTCGTTTTATTCGTGAAAATAACATTGACAGTAAAAAAAAATCAAATTTTTGAAAAAACAATGCAAGGTACGAAAACATATAAATGAACAAAAATTGTGCATTCAAAAAAGACTTACACACCCGTAATCAATTTTTGTGGCAAGAATATATTCAAAATGAAAAATTTAACTTTTTTGATAAACGGCACAAGCTAAAATAAAATGTTAACTAATAAAATTTGTCGCCTGAATTATATCATTACTTTTCATTTGAAATCAAATACAAATTTAGTAATTTGTATATGAAGAACATATAATACGAAGCACAAAGTGCGCGCTCAGTGTATTTACCAAATCGCACGCCGTAAGTGCGCTCAAACTTTTTTGTTTCTATCATACGGTTCAAATGATTTTCAAATCAAATATCGAGCGCGAAGCGCCAGTGTCTGGATGAGAATGTGTTCCTTAAGGTCGATAGAACCTTGAGTAAATAAAGTTCCTTTTCAGTCTAAAATAAAAATAAATTTAACAATCACTTAATATGTAGAGGTTTTGATAATTTTATAATATTTGCAAACAAACTTTTTCTTTTCATCGATGTCGAACACGAAGTTCAAAAATCTAGAGGAGCCTAGCGTAAAGCGCGATGAAAATACGCCCGAGCGCGTAGCGCGAGGTGAACACTTAATCGAGCGCAAAGCGCGAGATAAATATATGATCGAGCGCGAAGCGCGAGATCCAACAGTCGCGCGCCCTAGGCGCGCTCAAACTTGCGAGCGAAGCGAGCCGCGCGCAAAGCGCGCCATGAGAATGTGCCCGCGAAGCGGACAGATTTTTATATCTGGAAAACTCGCCTCTTCACAGAAAAGTTTTAATAAACACTCTGCATTGTATTCAGTTGAAGTGACGCACTGTTCAATTTAAATCATCGGATTAAATAATGTTATGAAAGCTTGGTTGCAATGCAATCAGGTAATCTGATAAGAGCAGTATGCCTAGTTTGACATACTGTACAAAGTCTGGTATTTTACCTCACCATTGACGGACTGAGATGCAGCTACGTGCACGATGTGGGACCTACAGCTTAAGGTGGGATACGAATCACTAGAACCTGGGTAAAAGTTCATAGAAAAGTTTCCAGAGGTACCGACTCAGGGATATATAGTAGGGTGGGCCGAAAAAAAGTTAATTTCGTGCAACCGATTTCTAATAGCAAAAAATTGTTAGTTCCAGGTGAGCTGAATATTCTGTAAATTTTTTTTAAAAATCGATCAGTATCTTTCACCCCCTGAAGCGTTTTGAAAATAAAAGAAAATTGAATATAAGCGTTAAATATATGAACAAATAAATTCATACAGACACAAATTATTCTATATATTTACAACGTTATGCCTGAAGAACTTATAGAAGAACCGATTTGATATTAAAAATATGACAAAAATCAAAAATTAAAAATAAGATAAACATTTTTTTCAATCTTTATTTTATTCTTATTGAATTCCGCGCAGAAAATTACTTGGAAAAAATTATAAGAAGTGAATAATTAATTTAATAATTATCAACAATTACAATGTTTGATTGAAATTCGCCTTGTTTCGGAAACGAGGCATCTCAGATCTTGATTTAAATATGGCCCTTATATAACCGTCCCTTTTTTCAGCCCCACAAACTTTAGGTGGTGCTTCGGTTACTACTCTGACACAGCGCTCTACCGCTTGTGTGTAGCAAGAAAATTGTTTAGATTCCAGGCTTTTTCATCCTGCTTATCTGACAAAAGTTCCAAATCTCCTGAGCTATAATTTTGCAATAGAGGTAGCTCAGTAATATTCAATTTATCAGTTCTTCCTTGGAGAATTTTTTTAACGGCAAGTTTTCTGATATCAGTTCGCTCATCTGTTAGCAGCGCCAGGAGAACATTTTCAGGGTGAGAATAGAAAGCATTTCGTGAGAACAGAGGATCCAAGATAGCTTTAAGATCATCTGTCAAGTACCTGGAGTTGTGAATCACTTCCCATAAAATCTTCGTGCCCCATGTGCAAGAATGCCTAGATTTGATTCTAATCCACGCAGTAACATAAACTTTTAGTACATATTCTACAAGAATTCGCACCTCTTTAGATGGATTCTCTTCTGCAACAAACTTCCTTAAAATTCTGCTAGCTCTTGTAAGTCGCCGGGAATGTGATATCAGACCAGGATCATGCCTTGACAAAGATAGGGAACATATTCTCGAATTAATATCTTGTGCCATTTCTGGGTATTTCTGATCTGTGCTTAAATCTGTAAGCCCATCAGACTCCATTTTTGGCAAAACACATGCGATTTTTTCGAATTCTACCAGCGATAAAGTTTCACAATCAATCAAACTTTTTCCTATGGGTCCTGAATTAGTTCGAGGACCGCATAAAGTTATAGCTACATTTCTTTGCTTCTGAAAACAGCACTTTAAAACGTCCTCGATAGTAGGTCGTTTATTTTTATTAAGATCTTTCAAAACACGAAATAATGGGAAAACAAAATGTGCTTTAGACGTAGATGACTTATCCTTAATATCCCGGATTTATTTCTCGATTGCAATGAAATCTATAGCAAAACGAAAAAATTTAGAACTGAACCATCATCCAATCGCTGAAAAAACATGTTCGATGCAAAACAAAATTATTTCCTCTATACGCTATGCCAACATATCGCTGCCAATGCTCTTGAATAAATCAGGAGTAAAATAAAAATCAGCAAGGGCAGAAAGACAATCAGAAAAATATACTGTTACTGTTATAATAATTTTCACTTGTAGAAATTGTACACATCAAACGGATATTCTTAAAATGTAACCAACGCTTTTGACATAATAGAACAAATGACATTGTCATGGTAACCAAGAAACAATACACATTTTTTCTTGAGACAATTTTATGTGCCGTATTAAAAAAAAAGATCAAATTAAAATTGAAAAAAAATGTTTGTCCTATTTTTTTATTTTTTCGACATATTTTTACGCATGAATTTAATTTTTTCCATTTTCAACAAGCTTGAGGATGTGAAAGATATTAATCAATTTAAACAAAAATTTCACAGTATATTCAGCTCATCAAGAACTAACAATTTTTTGTTATTAGAAATCGATTACACGAAATTCACTTTTTTCGGCCCACCCTAATGTATAGGTCTATAGTAAATTTCCTATGGGTGATATATTACTAATGGAATGAGACTTATTTGTTAGGAAACGTTTATTAAAACCAAAAATATTATTAAATACTGAAACCTTTTGTCTCATCGTTGAGGGGTAGTGAACTAAAACGTGGTGCTTTGGCTTCATGCTCCTGGAGACTTTTTTTGAAAGTAAACTCAAATAAATCTATAACTGTGACTGCTAATAATTTAGGCGTTCCAAGAGTTATTTTTGTGCTGCACATAATTTCCAACATCTCTTGCTGTAATAGAAGCATTTGCCAATGCTCGTCACCTTCATCTACGTGAAGTCCAAAAATCAAATTCAAATATCTAACTGAATTCAATTTCTCAGCTGAAGATAATATTATGCACTTTTTTACGATAATAAATGTGATTTTTAAATTTCTGGGGGCTTCTTATGACTTTTGTTAGCACCGTAATGAAAAGCACGTCATTTCGTACTTAGATATTCTAGAAATCTTACCGGCATATGCTTTCCAAATAATCACACATCACGTCTACGGCTGTATTATCCATTACGTGGAACGCAAGAATATTATAAAATGCACAATTTCCCTTGAAACCTGGCCGAGAGGATCATTTAACTTTAGTAATTAACCATAATTCAAAATATTGCGAAGTATGCAGTCGTTCTCATGAAAGAAAGAGTTTATGTTTTCATTTTCGATTAGGCAGAATCTACCAAATTTGTTTGCGCGAAAGCTTTCCACAAGTTCAAAAATTGAAGGAAGACCAATATTGTCTCATACGACTAGTGCTAAATTGAAATATATATTTTCTTGGCCACTGGGAAGGTTTAAAGTGATTGCTTCTTCTTGTCAAAATATTATTTCCTGTATTACTTTTTCAAAAACAACAGACTTTGTGAAAGTTGACCTGTCTAAAGTATTAAAAAAAAGAACAAGAAAATATTTTATATTTTCGACTGGAAATATCAGGGTAAACATGGTATGCTCAAGTAAACTGCTCCAAATTTTGATATGCCCTTGCGGCTCCCTAAGTGATAATTGTTTTTATAGTCGCCTGAATATAAAAGAAGTGAATATACTTTCTTGTTCAGGACATGTCAAATTCGTTCCTTTCGCCAGTGTTGACTTTGGATAATATTTGAGACGATTTCGTGTCTCCAATTTTAAGAATTGACATACTCTTCAGTTTTTTCAAATTCTCGAGGCATTACATTTTTTTTTAAACATAGCGGACCGAAATGAACTAAGCAACAACTGGAACATCTTCCTTATAATGGAATTACAAAAAGATTCGAACAATTGTGAGGCATCATCAATAACAGTATTTACTCTACTTCTGGGTAAATTTATGAATTGATATAATTGCCCGCAAATTTAATTTCTTCCACATTAACTTGCTCTACACTTCTTGACTCTAGTTTTTCCAAAGGGGTATCAAGTTTCGAATTTTCATCATCCCAAAGTAAATCATCCTCTGGAAGTAAATCAGAATAACATCAATCAAAACATTCATAAGGAAAGTGAATATCAGAAACATTAGATTCAGAAGTTGATACTAATTCACTGTTTGAGGTCCAAGTATTAAACTTAGCAGTCGAGAAAGTATAGAAATTATTCTCCAGCGATAATGCGGATTCATCTTCACCAGATTTATGTGTGTCTCTTCTATGTCTAATTAAGGTGTCACAAATGATTTGTGACAATTCAGTTCAGTACAACGGAACACTTTGAAATTAGAATGTTTTGACCTAACATGCTTTATGCAATTACAATTGCTTTGGAAGCTTTCTCGGCACATCTGACGAAGAATCATCCTGAATGGTCGGGAAAACTTCTTGAATTCCAGATTCCCTAAATGCTCGTGACGTTATACCAACAAGTTTCTTTATGGACTTTTTAATCAAGTCATCTGGAATTTGGTGTCCTGCCACTTGCATCAACTCTCACAATTTAATGGTCGCTTCTGGATATTTACAGTCCAACGAAAAGGAGATTTTAAACGTCAAATCTACTCCTGCTACAACATTTGCAACTTTGTCCTGATCATTATCTACTATTACATATATGTTTCTTCAATTGCTCTCAAACCGCCAGTAACAAAAGCTCGGCTGCAAGGTTTCCTTTATTTCCAGAGCTTTCTTCTAAGAGATTCAATCTCCTCGTCTAACTCAGCAATATTCTGTGAAGTAAATAGCGTTCACATGAAATTCACGTAAGAAATTGGAAAAAAAAATTATAAAACAACTTGCATTTCAGAATTTTTTTAATAAACAAGCTGAGACAATTCGAAACTTTCAACTTACCTGCACATTACACATAAAAGATTGCCGAATGCCTGCTGTCTCGTACTTCTTCACAGATCTTGTGGACTCACCCTTTTTTATTAAAAGAAGGAGCACAAATAATGAGCAGCTGCAACAAATGTAGAACTACAGTATCTTGCTTATCTGAAAATAATATAGATTTAGAATATATGAAGTAAGTTTATTTTTCCATGAAAAATACAATTAGATCCTGCCTGATCATACTTGTGAAATTCAAGAATTTAAATGAAGATATTTAATAATAATGGCAGTCGATATTCAAATATAAAATTGAGAATTGTTTGTACCTGTTAGCAAAAGTTGCCAATAACTTGATGAGAACCAGATCGTCGACAGTATTCTTTCCTTTATTTTTCTTGCTCTCTGCACGTTAGCAAATTGAGTCAATAGTTCAATCAAAACTTTTTGTATAAAAAGCCATCCGATGCATAAGAGAGAATTTTGATTTCCTGAGTAAATCTTTTTGAATTCTTCCTCGAACTAAAAGGACAAGATTTAATTGAAAAATGGATGGAATTGAAAATATTAGCAATACTATACACAGCTAATATCTGTATTCTGTAAAAAATCAATTTCAACAATAATCACGTCAGTATTTTGGCATTTTGAGTACGTAAGCAAGGAAATTGCTAAAATATACAAATGTATTTGATGTTGGTTTATGTGGCGAGTGAAGTGGAATATTTTTTCGATAATGAAATTTGCCAATTAACATTACTTAATCTGATTCCTCGTACAGAAAGCTTCATATAATAATAATTTTAAAACAATTTTAAAATTAGGCAGAAATCTAATTCGTTAAAAGGTTTGATCTGATTGCACGTGTAGCAATAGCGCCAGCAAGGTCCCACGCTGAGAGTGTGGTAGCCTCGATTATTATCGTTAAGCCTTTTGTATTTTTCCAATAGGAAAATAATTTTTTAAACATTCAAGTCCAACTTCTTGCTCATTGGTAGTACACACAATATTGTCAGAAGCCAAAAATGTGTAATTTGCTTCAAGAATCATCTCTGTACGATCCTTAGTTCCGGAGATGACACCTCCCCACTCTTTTGTCAATAACTTATCAAAAAATAAGTATTTCTGACTCTAAATATCACCACTGGGACATAAAGGATCAACCAAACCCATATATTTTCTGCAGATTTTTCATAATTTTTTTCAGTGACTGACAGCCATTCAGAATTGAGAATTCTGAAATGATCATATGATTATTATGCTTTTTCACCTTTCACTCGCCCGGAGATAATCGCTAATCATCTGAAAATTTTGAATCTCCGTATCAGTATTGGCAAAACCTTCATCTGCAACATGCATGTTATCTCATATTCTTAGAATTTTTTTCTGCTGAGATTTTCAAGAAAAACTGTACAAAAATCGCGGTGCCTAAACTTTTTGGACGAACAGTAATAATGATATTATCACTTTTTATTATTTTGCATTTTCGTATAGAAAATACCAATCATTTATACGGCCTATACTAAATCCAATTATCTATGTTCTTTTTTCAAGTACTTTTTTTGAATAGTTAAATTATCACTGAGACTTTGGAGATATTTTTTCCTATTGTGTATTGTTTCAACATCACTCATGATTTTTTTTTTGAGCCAAAAATATTTGAAGGTGTATTTGGTGGTGTGACCATTAAGGGTTAATAGACTACCAATATTGCAATTATAGATGGAATCCCCGTATTCTGTAATGCACTATGTTAATTATTAATATGCTAACATCAATTATTGGAAAAAACGTCTTTTCGTGTATTTTTCACTAATTTTCTATCTGCAATTGTTCCATTGCAAAAAAATACAGTTTGAACAATTTTCATAAACATTATTTCATAATAGCGCTAAATATTGGTATGAATCTTCAAAAAATAAGGATAATGATACCATATTTTATGGAATTTGTATAAGTTTTTTAACATTTTTAATCGGCCATTTTAGTATACACTATATAAATTTTCCATCTAAGCACCGTATTGCGCTAAAAAGTAAATAATTCTATAAACTGTGATAACAGTTTCAACAAATTTATGATCAACATCTTTCCTGAAACAGACACGAATGCAATGTAAATAACTGAAAAGGACAATCTTCACGCTGACAAACTATGAGATAACGACTGTACAATGTATTATACATAATTTAAGAAAGCGCTAGAATATTCATTATTTACATTGTTAGTCAAAGAGTTCTTCAATAAAACATTAATAAGTTTGTATTCTGATTAGAAAAGATGAGGAACTTTTTTGCTTTTGCCATATCCTTGGCGGTTATCCTCAATTCGATTGGTAAATATAATCATATAATGCATCTATAATTTTAAGTACATTTTTCAAAGTTATACAAAAATCAGAATTTCTTCAATTTGATCTGCATTCTATTGGTAGTGCACTACCAACTGTGCTCGTTGAAGTTCAGGCGTCTACCATTTGTACACGTACACAGTTAGGAGGGGTTTCATCTGTTCATGTCGTTCGTAAATCGGTCATAAAATGAGAGTTTTCTTCTTCGTATTAGCCACAATTTTTATTTAATAGGAATTTCTTCAAAACTAATACGTATATTTTGAAGAAAAAAAACGTAAACTACGAGAATCTCCTTTTTACGTAAATTTGATGCTCTCAATTTATTGGGACCAATTGGGAGAGTATTATTCCACCCAGAGAAAAAAATATCGCGGTACGGCAGCCGAAAAT